>PVLA01010018.1:29861-68340 GCA_004027455.1 Hydrochoerus hydrochaeris
GAGGAGGGAGTGGGAGGGGAGGGCGAGGGAGGGGGAGGAGCGAGGGAGAGGGAGGAGGGAGAGGGAGGGGGAGGAGCGAGGGAGAGGGAGGGGAGGGGCGAGAGAGAGGGAGGGGCAGGATTTTGCTGCATGCCAGCGCCATTCCGTACAGCGCTGCAGGGGCCATGAGCCTAAGCAGCTCTGCAGGTCAGGGGCAGGAGAGCTGGACACAGCACTGCCTCTTCTCAGCTGCCGCTGAGCCCGCACCTGCCGCTCGGGCACGGCGCTGCTCCGAGCACAGCCGCAGAATCAGAGGGAGGACAGTGAGGACCTCTCTGTGCCGAGCAGGTGCATCCCTCCGAGCACGGGGGGAGCCTGGACTGAGCCGTGTGCTGAGGGCTCCGAGACGGGAGCTTGGGGGTGTGGTACAGCTTAGATCTAAAAGGTCCCCCAAAAGTACAGCCCTCGGCTGTACGGTGCTGGGCATTTTTCAAAGTAAAAAGGCATATTTCTTCACATTTACAAACTAGAATCAAAACCAAAAGGAAAGCATTTATATCTCTTCGTGCTAACCTTTCTCAAAATGCTGACCTCTCTCACGTCGTGTGAATGTCTCCGTGGCTTTATTACAAAAATCTCAACAGTGCACTGAGAAAGCACTGAATTCACATAGTCAGACCAGAACGGGAAGGACTGAGGTTCTCTGGTTGTTCCATAGTGTGATTTAATTTGATTTGCCCACATTACTGAAGCATGTTAAGCTTCTTTCATTATCCAGCGGATGCCCTGCATTCATCCACTAAACTCCAAACAAAAGGTTATTAGCCAGTGTTCAAAAGAAATTGTTAAACGAAACAGTTGTTTCAAAACCATTAAGGAGTAAATCTATTTAAGAAGCTAATCAAGACAGACCCCATCAACTCATTAGAACACCCCTGCTCATGTGCGCTTTGTTTCACTTTGTTTTTGTTTTGTAAACAAAGCATTAGTTTCAGCTCTTTGGCCATTAGTATTAGCAATTTATTCAAGTGATTAACGGGGTAAATTGTAGGCGAAAACTTAGTTTGAATAGAAACATCCCCTTCTCTGGAAATCCAGTACAGCAGCATTTGAAGGGCTAACCTGTTCTCTGCACCAGTGTAAGGGAGCTTCCCATCCTAGGAACAGGAGCAAAAATATCTACACAGATCTGTATCATTTAAAAACATAATCAAATTATTAAAATCCACCTCTAGAAATTAAATTTCTGATCCAACAGTCCAGGGCACTGTCTTGTTCAGTTTTAATCCTCCCTCTTTCCCGTAAGGCCTGAGATGACCAAAGCTTTGCAGATGCACTGTTCAGGACAAGTCCTGGGACCACTGAGGGTCCCTGGGTCACTTCTAGTCAGTTATTGTTTGTCGGTCACTGTCTTTCTCTGCCTTTCCAAGAATACTGTCAGTCTGGCCCAAAAAAAAAAAAAACCTGCCTATAAATCAACTAATCAATCAATCAATCAGCCTACATGCCTACAAGTGTGTCTTCTGCGGAAGTGCAGAGACAGGAACACTACCTTGTCCTTTGCAATCTGTGAAAAGACGCAGGTTCAGTATGTGTCTCCACGGCGCGCCCCTGATGTGCTAGTATCCGGTGATTTCTCCAAACTGTGACTGGCTTCCTAGGGATGGAAGGCAGCAGAGGTGAGCAGACTCGCTCACCTCTACTACAAGGCAAATCCCAGGTCGGCAGTGCTGTGATCTTAATTAGGGGGCACGGAGGGCTTTGAGGAGCCTCTCCTTCCACGTCCAGTGTCATCAATGAGAGGGATACAAGACGCAGAATCTTCTGTCCGAAATTCGGGTTGTGACTGGCACCTCTCACTCCCGGTTTTCGCACCGGGAGGGTGCACACCTGCCTCCGGCTCCTCCCTGCTCCCCCTGCTTCCTGGCCTCCCTGAAGTCAGCAACTTTCCTCCCCCGGGTGTGGCGCCACGCTGCTCCCGCCTCGCAGCTAGCCAGCCGTGGACGGAGCCCGCTGGACCTCTCCTTATTCGGGTAAGCATGTGGGTGTCTTGTCCCCATGACTGGAAAGTGACAGAGACATCTGTCGGCGATAACCCTCGTGTCCTAGCTGAAAGAATCAGAAGGCTCCTCTGGCTGGTTCAACAAGCTCCCTGACTGACAAGCTACTGGCCGGTCTGGCCTGGGAGCCCACAGGCCTCCGAGGGGCTGGTGGAGGAGGAGCAGAAGTGAGCAAGCAGGGTCGGGCAGCCACCACCACAGCCAAAGGAAACCCCTGGGGCAGTTCCGGGGGAAACCAGCGCCGCAGCTGATTCCGGACCCTGCTCCTGGAGGCCGCCACAGCCAGGCCACCTGCGGGAATGGGCAGTGCCCACACCGCCGCCAAGACGGGGCCTCGGCTCTGCTTCTTTGCATCACCAGCACCTTCTTCGAAGCCCCAAAGATACCGTTTCTTTTCCCATCTGAAGCACCAGCCCTAGCAGCGAGAGAAGGCAGGAGGCTGAGTAAGTTTTATGGTCTACACCGGGCCTTGCGGCTGTTTCCACGAAGATTCGAGTGGTGGGAAAAGCCTCAGATCCACGAAAGGGCCTGGATGCAGGCAGCCGTGGCATACACTGACGTCCCCACTCACCAGCCCGAAGCGGGACATGCACCTCACCCTCAGACACAGAGGTCAGCAAAGTGGGAAAAGGGCTAAAAAGTAACTGTTTAAGAATGTGATAGTTGGGTCTGGCGGCCCGTACCTGTGATCCTAGCACTCTGGGAGGCTGAGGCAAGAAGGCTGTAGGTTCAAGCCCAGCCTGAGCAACTGAGTGACTTCTTGTGATCCTATCTTAAAAAACAAATAAAGGGGCTGGGGATATTGCTCAGTGCAAAGACGCCAGGTTCAATTCCTAGTACTGCAGACAATAAACACACACAAAGAATGGTGGTTCCTGGGGACCAGGAAGGGGGGGGGGTGGAGTGAGGGTAGGAGAAGGCGTCGGCTATGAGCCACGCACACTGAATCCCACCGACAGACACCTGATGTGGGTTAGTCCAAAATAACTACCAAAAACCAAAGCAAACAACATCACCCAAAACACTGAATGGAGCCAGAAAAAGAGCATTACTCAATAATAAACGGAACAGTTTCCCAGGATTCGCCAGGTCAGCATAATCCCCCTGACCTTGTGGGCAGCTAATAGCACAGCCTCAAAAAATTCATGAGTTCTGAAAAAATGAAAAATAGACAATCTATTAAGAGACTGTATTGTCTCTCTCTGTGCAAGATAGAGACAGACCATCTTGTCAGCCTTCTCCGAGCTGATCTAACAATGCCAGAGGTGGTATCATTTTCAAAGATACCACTCACCACCACTCACAAACAGGCTCGCCCTTGCCAGGGACTTGGGGGGGGGCCTTGTGCACCATTGTGTCATGGCGGAGAAACGGAGAAGAAAGTGGGTGTGTACAGGAGGAGCTGCTGTGTGAGGCTGAGGGGCGGTTTGGGCTCACTTTATCATGACGCTCTCTTGAAGAATCTAATCTATTCCCACAAGACCTGCCCCACGGCTGTGAGGAGGGTTCTGGCCTCGAACCTGGTCTCCGCGGAAAAGTGAATCCAGTCATAGGCTGATGCGCTTGACCTTCCGATCTCCTGATTCCCGCCACCGCTTAACACCACTACATGGGCCCTTTAGTAATGACATGTGTTTTGGTGGGGACAAACCATATCTAACCCATTGCGTGCATGCACATGTGCATATATCCTATATATTATATGAATATGGATATAAATCTAGTTTGGGACACTGTGAAATATATGAATTTAGCAGATATTGCAGAATGCCACACCTAACAAGTGGAAAATGCTCTTTGTTTTCAGGGGTACACGGAGCATCTCTTCAGCAGACCGCCCACGTGCATGTATTCCCCTCTCGTGCTCCATGTGGGCTGTATTCTCTGTCTACAATACCATGCAACAGAAACCAGTAACAACCACAAGCATACCTAATGTAACATCCTCCCTTGTATAATTGTGATCTTTGTCTCCCTCTCTCTCTTAAAATAGTTTGTATTTCCTGAGTATGAATGACCTCGGGTAACTGAAACTAAAGAGAGTAGAACTGTGGGTAAGGGAAGACTCTACATTCTGGAGGACATTTGCAAAACTTCGTGCATGGCAGGTCACCTTGCCCTGTCCCAGGGCAGCCTGCCACCGGCCCGCTGACTTCCAGCTGAATCTAAACTGCCTGCTCTGCTCCTCTCTGGGGAAATTTCTAAAGCCCATTCTTGAAGCTGGGGTCCAGGGGACAGTGGAGGGGGACAGGGGAAGCCTCGCCATGGGTGGTGAACCTGATAGAACCTCGAAAAGCAAGCAGCCTGCGGCGGGACGTGTTCCATAGGTTCGCTACCACTGGCCTGTGCCACCCTCTATGCATAAACAGGCCGTGCCAGCGTCTCCCCTTTCGATGCTTTTCAGCTCCCTGCAGGCCCTCCTCAGGCTGTGCCCGCCCAGAAACCAGGAATCAAGGCCCTCAATCAGCTGCCTGTTCCTCCAGAGAGAAGAGAGCCCGGAAACTCACGTCTGACTGCCTCTTCTCTCTGCCTCCAGCTGCTCCCTGGGACCCAGGGCGTCTGCATCGCCTTCTGTCCAGTGCGAGCTGCTTGGGTCACCGGCCCCCTCTCTGCTCTGTGACTCTTCGTGGAACCTTCTTTCCTTCCCCAGCCAGTGGGGCTCGTGGCTCAATTTCATTGTATAAGGGTTGCAAGAAAACATGATTAATGATAGGAATGAAAAATATTTATGTTTTCAAAATGCATTCCCAGTACACATATCCATGCTGGACAGGTCAGAGGTGGACATGCAGGACGTTAGAGGGAAAGGCGGGGAGCAGAGGGGACTCTTTCGCTCGCCCTTCTTAGCAGAGGATCCATGAGTTCTGTGATTTTTACTAATGACAATAATTTCAAATTTAAACTTAAAAACATTATTGAAATGCACTAAGTCAGCCAAAGCAAGGAACACACCTCTAAATCTCCAAAAGCTCCCAAAATAAAGGCCACACAATAAAAGACAAAACAATGACCACAAGATAAAATTAAAGCCAAATTTATCTCATATGTAAGTGTCAATGTTGTTATTCACATTTATTTTACTACACTGATCGTTAACATCAATAAGATGTTATGATCTATGAGATGATTCAGTCATTCTACTCTTAGGGCCAAGGATTTAGCTCAGTGGCTTAAGCGTTTACCTGGCAAGTCGTGAGTTTGATCCCCGGTCCAAAAAAAAGAAAGAAAGAAAGAAAGAAAGAAAGAAAGAAAGAAAGAAAGAAAGAAAGAAAGAAAGAAAAAAAAATCATTCTACTCTTGAATACTTTAGGAAACACACATGGGAAGTGTTGACCTCAAAAGAAATGGAAAACCTAACAAGTCAATGACCCTGGAAAAACATGAAAAGAAGTTTTTTATAAGCTACCCCAAGTCAAAAAAATGCCATGTCAGGACACTTTTACATGGAAAAGCTTGACAGCTTTCAGGGAGAAGCAAGATGCTGCTCTAGAACACAGCAAAGAAGCAAAGAAGAAAGTTCCAGAGTCCTCCTCAAGGCTGGCAAACACTGAGGTGAAGATGTAACATGAAACAGAAAGCAGTTCCTCCTCCATGAGTGGGTGATGTTCAGATCTCCATAAGGCATCAGCCCATCTAGCTGAGGCTCTGTCCAGTGGGCTGGACAGAGAACACACTGTGACTAAGCTGAGTTCATTCCAGGACTATAAAATGGTTCTGCGTGAAGACATCCACTGATGTCACTCACTGCGTGGGTCAGGGTTCCGTTTCAGACAATAGAACCCGCTCTCCCTGGTTTGGAGCAGAAAGGGGTGAGTGAGTGGTGTGAGCTGAGCTACAGGGCAGACGCTGGGGTGAGCTTTTGGGAGCAGCGAGGGTGCTTGCTCTGCCCCTCTGCAGTCAGTAAGGCCCTGGCTGCAGGACCCAGCACACACACACAGACACACACACAGACACACACGCGCACACCGGCCAGCATGCAGCCTGTATGAGGTCACTGCAGCCAGGCAATTGCGCTAGAGACCTGCTCTCCAGCACCGGGACACAGCCGCTTCCTTCTCCAGCCAGTCCAGCCCTCGCCGCTCCACTCCAGAGGACTCTGCTCCTGGCTCTGCTCCCCTCTTCACGGCAAGTCACCCCTCCACCACTGCGACAGCACAAGCGGCAGACGCAGGGAATGTGCAGCCCACTGGCATGTTGCGTTCCAAACTTCCGGCCATGGCATCAACCTAAGCCAAAGTCCCACCTCTGGGGTGCAGGGACCGGAGGAGTCGCAGCACCGAATCAGGCATGTCCCGGGTCCCCTTGGGCTTCCCACGTCCTCGAGGGCCTCTGCACAGCGAAAACACTTCCGAGCAGGGCCAGTGGGAACCTGCTGCTTCCCGAAGGCAAACAGGAAGCACCGCTGCCTTCTGTCATACACTGTGGCCCTGAAAGTGCTCACGGCGCACCTGGTTCCATGGGAATCCGAGACCCGTGTCCGTTAATAACCAAGGGTTAAAGCACAGTGGTGGCCGCTGACAGCCTCAGTGTAATGAAGAAAATACGCAGGGAAACACCAGCTATCCAAGAGGGTAAGGAAGTAGGAATGCAGAACGGTCCTGACGGGAGCAGCTTGTCGTGAAGTGGGCGTCATGGTAACTGAGTTGTATGCAGTCAGGCTTCGCTTAACCATGGGGACACATTCCGAGAGCCACCCCACGAGGTGGGGGCGGTATCGTGTGACGGTCATAGCCTGTACTTCCTCAAGCCCCAGCACCCAGTGTCGCCAGGCGACAGAATCTTAGGGCACCGCCGTCATTCACGAGCAGTCTGCTATTGACTGCAACATTACGGACTTCACAAGCACTAAGCAAAACATCCCTCGGCCTGCGATTGTTACCCATGCGTATGCGTGCAGCTGTTTGAGGGTTATGCAGTTAGAGCTGTGTATTTTAAGTGAACAATTCAATGGTCTTTAGTAACTCATAGACTTGTGCAATCAGAACCAATTTTAGGGTTATTTATTATAAACAGCCCCATATTTTGATCTCCAAATTCCCCATCACAGCCCTGTACACCATGATTCTATTTTATCTTTTTAGAGCAGGTCACGGATAACCCATTTAAGCTGAAATATCAGCTACGTGGTCATTTTTGGTTGATTGTTTTTTGAGACAGGCTCTCACTACATTTTAAACTGGTCTTGAACTCATGCACTCAAGTGTTTTCTCCTGCCTCAGCCTCCTGAAGTAGCTGGGACAACAGGTGTGTGCTATCATGCCCCATATGTGTCCTTTACAACGGACCCCTTTCATTCACCGATGTCTTCACAGCGCATGGGTGTCGTGGCACATACGGACACCTCATTAATTTTATTGCTGACTGATATCCCATCACAGAGGTGTGCTGTATTGTGTGTGTCTGCTTGTCACTGATGGAGATTTGGGTCACTTGCACTTCGGCCTTATTATTTGGATGCTGCCGTGGGGGGGTGTGAGTGTGTGTCTGTGGGGAGACGTATTTCCCTTGCTCCTGGGTGTAATCCAGGAGTGAAATTGATTGGTTATGCGCTAATTCCATGTCTAACCTTTTGAGGGGCTGTCAGACTGCAACATTCCCCACGCTCCTTAGTGGGATCCGAGGCTTCCGCATCACCTGCAGCATTCTTTGCTGTCTGGCATTTTGGTGACAGTTTCTCTGGTTAAGTGAAATGCTATCTCCTGGCTGTGATTTGCATCTCCCAGTTTGTTAATGAGGCAAAACGCCTCTGCATGCGTTTATTGACCACTTCCACTTCTTGGGAGATATTTTAAATAGGCTCATCATTTAAATGTTCTTTTATGTCTATTAAAAAACCTAGCAATGAGGAGGTAATTACATTAATGCTTTTTATCATTTTTCTTACCCTGCATTTATTTTGTGAATCTAGAAACATTTTCTTAAACCTATGAAATCTTGTTTTGGCCACTCTTTTTGCTCTTATTATCATATTTATGATATTTTACATGTTAAAGGCCCAACAATACAGCGCATACAAGCTAGTGTATAGGACTGCTGTTCGAAACGTTTGGGAGAACAAAGGAGACGAACTCTGCACTGCACTGTCCCTTACAATTATGTAGACTCCGCTGCCCTGTGTTTTTCTCTGTACAGATCTGAGTTGTTGCCTGGGTTTAGCTCCTTCGGCCTGAAGAATCTCCCGGGGACCTGTCCTCCCTGCACGCACCAGGCAGGGAGGACAGGTCCTCCCTCTGTTTGTCAGTAATGTCTCCATCTAGCCTTCGTTTTACTTTGCTGGTGGCAAAGGCTGGGGGATGACTGGTTGCCTGCTTCCTTCCCCTGCCGTGAGCCTGTCACGCCTGCCTCTCAGCCCAGTGCCTCTGGCAGGAAGTTAGCTGGTAGGCTGCGTGCGGCACAGGTGCCCCCACGCAGGGCAGGGAAGGGCAGAGCAGGGCAGGGCAGGGTGAGCAGTCTTCTCCTGCCATTTTCCAGATGGTCTCTCATCTTGAACTTTCAGCATCTTAACTACAATGTATCTGCCTGTAACTCTCTGTTTATTCTATGTGCTGAGCATTGTAAATGTGCAAGTTTTTGATAAATTTGTAGGTCTCTGGTCACAGTTCATGCTGACCCCTCTCCCTCTCTGCCTCCTGGCACCGTGCGGGCCCTGTGCTCCCAGGAGTACCACATTTCTTGGACCCTGTTTGATTGCCTTTCCTTCTCTTTCTGTCTTTGGATTGACTAATGTGGCTCGGTGACAGTTAGTCTGAGCTATAATGTCCACCAACCTACCTCTGGGTTTGGTGCCGCACTAATTACCGTCCACCACAGGTCCGCTGATGACCACTCTGCTTTACTTATAATTTTCAGGGACTAGATTTGCATTGCTCCTTTCTAAGGCGTCCACCTGCTGACAGATCTTCCTGGCACCATGTGCCTCGGTCCCAGGCCTTGCTCCCTGGCTGTCAGCACAGCCACCCGTGGTTCCTGGAGACAGTCAGCGCCGCCCTGAGCAGTCACTGCCGGTGAGGCTCCCATTGGGCCCCTGGCCACTCTCTTATGTGCAGGTCGCACTTTCCTGTCTCTTCGTATGTTCTGTAATTTAGTGTAACATGCTGCAGTGACTTTCAGCACTTGGCATCTCCCAGGCCACAGCAAGGGTCACGAGTTGTTTGCCTGCTTGCTTGCTTAGTGGCCTAAGTCTTACTCCTGTCGCACCCCATGACACCTCTGCCGTCACTCTGCAGAGGGTGTGGGCACGCACAGCAGTCAGGCTCCAGTGACCTCCAGCCATAGCTGCGTCTCTCCTGACAACGTCTCGACGATAAACTGCCCTGCACCCTGGCCGGGTTAAAGGCAGGCCTCTGCGGGCCAGCGTGCAAGTTGTGGACCCCATGAACAACGAGCAGGGGACCCTCTGAGGTGCCTCTTTTCCTTGTGGATGAGCTGGCATCTGATTCAGCTTTTTGCTCCTCTGGACCCCACTACCACTCAAATTGCCACTGTTTTCAAAAGCTCTCCTAAATTTGGACTGTTTGTACTGTGCTCAAGTAGTCAATTTATCCAAGGAGTCCTCAGTCACCCAGCAGGTCTGCCCCTCAGGGCCCCCCAAGGAGACCAGGAGGGCGAGGCAGTGCCCCCCATGTGCCCTGGGTCAGGCAGAGGGTTCCCATCAGCCTTGTCATTGATTCAGTCCAGGCCCAGGTACAGAAGAGGAGGCAGCATGGCTCTGCGACATTTAGTCTGAGCTCCCAGAGGACACAGGAACCCCTTGACCCAACGCACCCAGGACGCACAGCCCCGGAGGCCGATGCACTGCTCACCTCGAGGAAGGGACGCTGCCCTGTCAGCCCCAGAGGACTCCTAGAGGCCAGGTTCTCCAGGAGAGCGGTCTTGGGGCCCCTGGGGGGTTCCTCAGACCCTTTCTAGGCAACGTAGAGCTGAGACAATTTTCACTAAAATGCTAGTGTGCCGTTGGTCCCTTTTGCATGGACCTGGGGAGGCAGTGGCACCTCCCCAGCCGCTGGCCGTGAGACTGTTCTGTTCTCCAGAAGTGATGCTGGGGGGTGGGGCCATTCTTGTGAAATTGAAGCATTGTTCAGTTTTGACAGCTGGCACCAACACAAACAGAAGTTTGCACACGGAGCTCATGCTGTGACATTTAAGAGCGCCAAGGGCTCCTGAGCTCAAATAACTTGAGAGTGAGTAACGCTGGTGCTCCCCGGCCTGCGAGCCACGGCGCTCTTGACACCTGCTCCCCGCCTGCAGAGCCGGCACCCGCGCAGTCAGGCGCGAAGCAGCTCACCGGGAAGAGAGGTTTCCAGCACGTGCCGGGGGCGGGGGACGGGGCACGACGGGCACAGGTGTGTGTGCACACGAGGGCTCACGGGGGGGCTTCCAGCGGACCTATGCTTTGCACCACATACGCAGGCCCACAGGTTAAAACTTCCAGAGGGAAACATTAGTAGCCCAGAAGGACTGCATTGATACCCTGGACTTCACCAAAATTAAAATTCTTCTTCAAAAGTCACTGTTTGAAAGAGAACGTAACAGGCCAAACAGGAAGAGATTTGCAACTCATCCACCTGATGAAGGAGTTTCTCTTGCCACACTCAAAGAACCTTGAAACTGAATTAAAAAATAAAAGTCGGCAGCAATGACACCAACTAAAAAGGCGAAATTCTGTACGGCCGGCATGGGCGCGGGAGACAGTGGCTTGCGGGGGAGAACCCGGCTGGCGCCCCTCGGACAGCACAGACCGCTGGGGCGACCGTGGGCCTCGATGTCACGGGACAGCGTCACAGGACGGCATCCTGCCCCTGCGCTCTGGTGCGTGGACCCACCTTTCCGTCACACTTGGGCAACGGTCGGGGAACTTCAGGGTCACCCCTACAGGTCCTTTAAGACCCTGCTAAAGATAAGAAAATAAAATAGACTCTAAAAGGCACCAGAAAAGGTCTAGGTAAATCACCAAGTGTCACTTTCACTATTGTTGTGGCCCAAAGGACCTTGGTTGGTTGATGAACTTTGTGGACTGAGGCACAGTGTCCGGGTTTGGTCAACTGCCACCCACAACCAGGAGAGAAAACCGCGGAGCTCTCTGCCAAAACCCCACCACGGCCCAGGGCCGCTGAACCGACGGGCCCGGAGGAGGAGCGGCCCGGTGAGACCACGGCGGGCAGGGCCGGGGTTCAAGAGCCCTTGTGTTCATCCCCCACGTTGCTATGAGGTCTGGATTTTGGAGACACTGTGGAGATGCAGCCAAGAAAACTGACCTAGAAATCAAATCTCTGCATAAGGGTTTGCGAAATTTTCCAGTTTTCAGCCCCTGTTTTGTACCCGGCGTTCTGTGGGCTCCCACGCCTCTGTCCTGGGTCACCTCCCTCCTGGCTTCCCCAGGAGAAGCCTGCCACCTCCCCACCACTCCTCCCGCTGTCCCCACTCCTGTGACCAACGTCTTACTTACTCTCTGCCTGACCTCTTGGGTCAACCTCCCCCTTCCTCCCACCAGAGTCACACGAGCCACTCCTGCCCGACTGTACCCCACACTGCCCCAAGGCCGCTCACGCTGCAGACAGGGAGCATGGGCCACACCCACTCTGAGCAACCTCTTCCGGCTGCCTCGTCCCCACCTCGCAGAAGCCCCTCGCCCTGGGGGGACCGAACTCTGCACGCTTCTGCACGCGTCCCCTCTCCCCCTTCCCTCGCCTGAAGCTCCCCAGGGCCTCAAGTCCCGGTTTCCAAAATCTGTGGCACCAGTGCAGACTGGGGGGTGGTTGCTGTGCAGTGCTGTGCTTCCCTCATGAGAGGGTGCCTGGGTTTCACAGGGCCCGAGGGACAGGGACGTTTTCATCACTTTGTTTTACGAAAGAACAGCAACAAGTGGCAGGTCAAGCACTGAATGCCCATAGCTGGGATTTGCTCCCAGGGCTCCCTGCAGAGCAAGGGGCAGGGGGCAGGGAGGGCTCCCTCTGCTTTGTTCCCAACCGTCCTTCCACCTGTCATTTCAGCAGTGATGAGCTTGAAGACAGTGGCCCAGGCCTGGCTGCTTTGTGACACGGAGGCAGGGCCACATCTTGGCTCTGAATCTCAAAGTTCAAAGAACAGTTCCTGGGCCGCTCTTTGACCTGCAACTGGAGTGAGAAAAGGTGAAGGCCAGGGAGACATGGGTGGCCTGGACGCTCTGTCCCCTGTGAGCAGCGGTCTAGCTCCCCTCCTGGGTTCCAGGACTGGATGACAAGTAGAAGGTGGCCAGAGGGACACAGTGCCAGCATCTGGGCAGGCCTGCACCTCAGAGGGCAGTCTCACATTCTGTCCCCCGAGGGTGCTTGCGGCCCCTCGTCCCTCCTGGCAGACGATGGGCCCAGAGGAGCCTCCCACGGCAGCACTGTACTCTGTGGTTCCTTTCTTGGTGCTCAGCACCACAGGGGCACAGGGACAAAGAGCGTGGATCCCTGGGTGTGCTCAGAGCGCTGATACAAACCAGGCACAGCAGGCGACCACAGAGCAGCCAGGTCAAGGTTCAGAAGCACACAGAACCTACCCCAAAGCTACAGAATTATCTTTCATGACCTGGGGGTGGAGCTGCTAAGAGACAGGCATAGAGAACAGTTACTACGTGCTATGGTCTGAGTCTGGATGTCCCCCAAAGCCTCATGCAGTCATGGACGGGGTGCTTCTAGAGTTTATGAATGGCTCATAGTCCAATGCTAGGATTATGCATGCGAGTACCACACTCAAGTCAGTGTGGCCTACATAAAACATAAAGGGCAGAAAGAGTCTTCTCTCTGTGCTCCTCCCCTTTTGCTCTTGTTGCTTGTGCTGTTTCCCATTGCCATGAAATGTTGCCATGTGCCCCCCTGCCTTGGAGCCAGCCTTGTATGGACTGAAACCTCCACAAACTGTGAGATAAATAAACCTTTCCTTCCTTCATTTTGGGTATCAAGTATTTTGTCTCAACAAAGAGAGAAGAGTAACCAAGACACTACACATAGTCAATGGAACAGTATTTTGTTGTGAAAAAAGAATGACATTCTATCATTTGCAGCATGGGTGGAACAGGAGGCCAGTGTGTTAGCTGAAATAAACCAGCACAGAAAGACAAACACTGCCTGGTGTCAAGCACGTGAAATCTAAGGAAAAGCATCTGGAAGCTGAGAGTAGAACAGTGGTTAGCAGACGTAGACAGAGAGACAGAGAAAGGCTGATCCATGGATACCACATCAGAGAGGAACAGAAGCTCTGGAAGTGACTGTACAGTAGAGTGACCACAGGTGAAGGTCAAAGATAAGCCAGAAAAGAAGATTTTGAAAGTTTTCACCATAAACAAGCAATGCATACTCAGGGAGGTAGATATATTTAACCAGACTTAAACATTATACAATTAACATGTGTATCAAAATATTACATGGCACCCTACTAATGCGTATCACTTTGTGTTTTCATGTATCAGTTAAAAATAAATTCAAAAAGAAGAAAAAAAACTGAGTCCCGGAGACCCAGGCCACTGATAAAGTCAGACTGGGGATCCTACGTGCCCCCCACTTCCCTCCCCGGCCCGCCCGAAGTGCAGAGGAGCAGCCTGCATCGACTCGGCCTCAGTCAGAGCCAGCTGGGTGGTCAGGACAAGTCCCTCAGTCTGCTGGGCCTGGATTTCTCCCCAGCAGCATTGCACAATGTACAGTAAACCTGCCCAGAGTCTGGCTGCTGCCCTGACTTCACGATCGTATTAGCTCTGGCCACCTCCTGCATGTGGGATCAGAGGATTGATTTCCAGTACTCTCCACTAATTTCAAAATAGCCAAGGCAGACTTTTTACAGACCTGATTGGATCATTTCTTTTTCCTTCTCTGCCCTCTGGTATCGGGGTTTGAACCAAAGGTCTTTGCACTAAGCTATATCCTTGGCCATTTTATAGTATTTATTTTGAGTAAGTGTCTCACTAAGTGGCCCAGGCTAGGCTGGAACTTGCATCCTCCTGCCTCAGCCTCCCAGAGCGTTGGGATTACAGGCGTGCAGAATGACCTCTGCGCCTGATGCGATTATTTCATTCCTTAACCTCATGAGAGTGCCAAGAACCCAGCGGGGGAGCAGAACCTTGCTGCTGCCATTTCCTGGGGCTTCTCACCCTTGCATTGTTGCTGTTGTCCCAACAGCAGGGCTTGGCTGCTCTGTGGTCATCTGTTTAAGCAAAGTGTTCCTGTCACCAGGGTCGGGTTGGTTAGCACCTGTGGCATCCGGGAGCACAGCACCACACCCTTCTGACACATATGTGCCTCTGAGCACCGGTAGAGCGTGGGCACCTGCAGAGAGTGCCACTTTGAGCACTGCAAAGCTTGCTGTCTCACTTGCTTCCAGAAGCACTGTTCCTGAGTTCCAGCAGAAGCTCCTCCTCTGCTCTGATGAACAGTTGGCTCCACGGTGATGCCTGCTGCCCAAGTAGCTCTCACTAGAAGGGTCAAAACTATTCTTTAAAACTCACACTCAGTCCCACCACGGGGGTTTACGTTTGGTAAGTAGAGTCCACAGAGTGCTGGGAACATCCAAAGCCATTCTGCTGCCACGTGACAAGGGAAAGGGTTAGTTCACTTGTGCTCTGTGAGCTAAGGACAAAGGTGCCGAGGACAGGCAGGTCAATGTGCAAGTGACGCTCGGAGCAGGGCCACCTGCTAGGAGGGAGGCAGCTTTGCCCTCTGTCGCTGGGAAGGCTTCCAGTTTCCAATGAGTCAGACACAAAGATGCGTCCAGCTGCTAGCACTTTTCTTTGTGAAGAACTGGGAGGTCAGAGCGTTTGCCAGCAAACTCTAACAGTGACATGACAACCTCATCCCCACTTGGGAGGCTTGTTACACACTCGCTGCTGGTCCTGCCTGGAGTAGCCCACCCAGCAGGAAGGCGGGGCCCAGGGCAAGTATTTACAACACACTCTGGGGGGCTCCACTGTTGCTGCTGGTCCAGATCCCTGGCTGGGCATCAGTGCTACATCAAAGTCTCCTCTTTATCCTCCTCTGTGATCTCCCTCTCCAAGTGAGAGCATGGGAGGCCAAGAGTTCCCGACATGCAGCATCCTCCTGCCCCTCTCCAGGTGGCTGGACAGGGGGCTACCATGGACCCAGGAAGACGCACATTGAGAGGTGGCCCTCGGTGGCACAGTGGCAGCTTCCCAGGCCGGTGATCTCAGACATGAAAGGCCGCTCCCAGCTGTGCACAACCTGGTCTTTCTCCTTCCATAAAATCAGCTGCTTTTCATGAACTATTCAGTGGGATTCAGCTGACATCAAGAACCACCGGCCACGTGAAATGGGAGCTTTGTGGGCGGCTGGGTGAAGTGCTCGGGAGGGAATAACCAAGGCTCCAGGCCTGTTTCCTGCTCATTGTGCTTCAAGGAAAGAGGCCTTGCAGCCCTGATCAGTGGACAGACTGCTCCTGGAGCTTTGGAAACACACAGGCTGCCCATCCCCCAGTGGGCTGAGGGATGCAGCCTGGCCTCCCTGCCCGTCCCCTGATACTCCGCAGATGCCCGGGATGCTCCCGCTGTCCAGCTGTGGTAGAACCAGCCCTTGGCCCAGTTTCACGTCCTGTCCTAAAGGGCTCTGTGAGAGAACCAACCAGTTGCCCAGATTGGATTTTGACAGAGAGATCACCAGAAGCCCCGGATCTTACAGCCCTGTGCACCTGCGAGTGTGAAAGCATAGTATGCATGTGTGCGTGAGTGTATGTGTGCATGCGTGTGCATGTGTGCGTGTGTGTGTGTGCGTGTGCGCGCGTGCCTCCTGTGTGGCTCTTTTATTTCCAAACATTGTCACCAAAGCTTAACACTACTGGGCCCACTGCCTGTAGCAGCAGATTTCCGGTTGTTTGTTTGTTCTAGACAAACCTGGTGCCTGGCTCTCACTCGGTGCCTGGCTCTCACTCAGTGCCTGAGCACCTCTTCAAAATAAGCATTTCAGCCCACCTCGCCTTTCCCTTCCTTTCCCCCGACTCCGGGGAAACCATCTCCGAGATGGCCCAGAGCGCTCAGGGACCGCGTGAAAGGGCATCAGCTGCCCTACAAACACACGCGGTCTCTACTGTGCCTGGCTCTAGACTTCGACCTCCACGCTCACCTGAGGGGCCCGCAGCAAGTGGGTCACAAAACGCTTTGGTGGTGCTTAAGCACAGAAAGGCTCCCTCTGGGTAGTGTGTCAGGGCCACTCCCCGCCTGCCACAGCCTCCCGCGTGAATCTGGGACCTGCTCCGGGCAGCTGGTAGTGAGGCACTGCCCCTTCCTCTTGCACTGAAACAGGGCACCTTTGTGGTTTTTGTCTCACACCTCCAAGAGGAGGCACGAGGGCTTGAACCTCAGTGGTAGAAATGGGTTCTCCAAGAAAGCAGAGCCCACAGGGCGTGTGTGTAGAAAAGCAGAGACCGGCTCCTGCACCTCCACAGGCTGCAGACCCCAAGCTCTGAGGGCCGAAAGCTGCAGACCCGGGAGAACCCGGTGGGTTCAGCCTGCAGACCAGAGCGCACACCCAGCTAGAACCGATGCTGTAGCTCAAGCCTGAGATCAGGCAAAACTGCTGCCCCCTCTGAAGAAGCCGGGCAGGAAGTTCCTCTTCCTCCGCCTTTGTGCCAACAACCGGTTGGACAAGGCGCACACTCGTCAGGCAGAGCCAAAAGCTTCTCTAACTCGGGAGGTGGCAAAGTTCATCTCAGCCAGAAAGAGCCTCACAGATGCACCCGTAGTAAAGCTCCATCAGATGCACGGGCACTTGGCAGCCCAGGCTAGGGGACACAGGACTTCTCTGGGTGCAGCAGAGGCCACGGGATGCCCTGCATGCCATGACCTGGGCAGGGCCACCTCTAAGGGACAGCAGGGTGTGCCCAGTGGTGAACGAGCAGCGCTGTTGGCACCGCACCCGGCCCCCAGGCAGGGAGCAGGGTGCCGCGCCTCCCCTCCCCCAGCCTCTTCCCTCACCGGTCCCCTCCTCTACCCCACCTCCCCTCCCTCTGGGCCCCCTCCTTCCTCCCCTGCCTCCCCTCTCCCACTAGGTCTACCCTGCCCTCCCCTGGGCCCAGCCTCTCCCTCCTCACTCCCCACCCAGTGGGTCTCCCCCCAGCTCCCCTGAAATCCATGTCTCTTCACCAGCCAGGGCAGCTCAGTCCCACGGAGAGATTGCCCTGTGCCCACATGTCACACCTTGGGATCCTCACTGTCCCGCTGGTCCCCAGGGGCCAGCTTTGCTTCTGCTCTAAAATCAGCATTCCGAGGTGTTTCTCCAGCCCCAGGCTGGCTGCTCTCTGTGGTCCGGGACCACGGTGAACAGGCCTCTGGGCTTCTGTGGAGACCACCGCGAGCTGCCCTCCCCAGACAGACCTGTTTCTGGCCCAGACTGAGGCTCCGGAGCCCCCAACCGTCCCCCGCGGTGTTTAGATTCCAACCTTCGGACCACCAGCCAGCAGCAAGTTCCCACCAGGCCAGCTGCTGTCTCACCCTTTCCAGAGCACTGGCCACGTCCCTGGATGTCAGGCCTGCCTGCTGCCAAATTCACCTCGGAGCTCCAGGAGTTATCCCCAAAAGCCCTTCAGCTCCCAGAACAAACACCAGTCCCTGCGCTGGACGATGAATGGAGGGAAGATGCTTGAAATGCTTCAGGTGATGGTCCACCCAGCTGAAAGGCAGCCCGGGTTCTGGGCTTCACGAGACATTCAGGCAGGCGGCCCAGAGCCCGGAAGGGCCTCGAGGTGGGGGGCTCAGCGCGGGCCGGACGGGGCAGCCCGGGTCCTGCATCCACAGTTAAGGTGGAGGTGTCTCTGCTGCACCTCAGCCAGGCAGCAGGCCTCCCCAGGGTGCAAACCCTCCTCTTCAGCTCCTGCGTGCAGAGAGCTGCTCGGGACCACGCATACACACTCACCCACACACACATACCCACACACAGGATTTAGCCAGACGCCTGCTGCCTCATCTGATGCTCGGCGGATGATCTGAACCACTTACTGATTTTTAAAGTCAGGTTTCTGAGCATGTTTCAGAGATGTGCTCCTATTGGTGTCACCTACGCAGCAGGCATCGCTCCCTAACAGCGGGATGGAGGAGGTGGAAATGTCACTCCTGGGAACCTGTGACTGCATCAAAGCACAGCTGAGCGAAGTGTCAGGCGCTGGATCCATGGCAGGGACCTGGGGACTTGGACATCAGACGACTTGAATGTTTCTTAGCATTTCTGGGACACATTCCAGGGAAAGCAGTGCATGGAACTTTGTGCTGCACCGGAGACACAGGCAGCAAGGTCCTGCCTCGGAAAGCTGAAGCATTTTCAGTTCTGGTCCTGGAGCAAGGGGCAGGGATGGCTGAAATCCACATGAGGGGTGCCCTGCCTGCATCCCTGGGTTCAGCCAAGAAAAGACCCCTCAGGAGACGCTTGCTCTGGTCCCTTTGTCCCTGTGAATGACCGCAGAGCTGGTATGTCCGTGTCTTCTCCACGGAGACTGCCCTCCTCACCATGTGTTTCCTCCGGTGTTTCTGGCGGCTCTGACAGCCGTCTTGGGAGCTGAATGAAGCAGGCGGAGAGGAAGGCACGCAGGGAACCTGGGCCAGGAATGGCTCCTGCTCCCTGACTTCCGATCATGCCTGGCCTCCTCCTTGTCCTCTACCAACAGAAGAGGTGAAGCCACATGTGGTCACATAGTCGATGGATGGCCACCAGGTCAGGCAGTGGAATCCGATACCTACTCTGTATAACTCATCCCCCGGCTCTAGGTCACCCTCTGTCTCCGGCCAGGGCCCCTGGAACCCTGGAGCATGCAGGGATCAGCTGGCACCGTCTTTGCCCCCAGCCTCAGGGCCGCTGCTGGTCTGGAAGCAGAGGCGGGGGACATGTGAAGGCCGAGCCTGGGCACATTTACAGCCCGCAATGCAGCGCTGAGGTCTCAGCTTGGACGCCTCCACCCACCTCTCTGGTGGCCTGGGCTTCCTCCCAGCGTGGTGCCTGGATTTGAAGAGCAAATGTCCTAGACGTGTGGGTGCCGAGAGAGCAAGGCAGACACCGAAATGACCCTGGGATCTAGTTACAAAGGCAGCCCTGCCCCTCCGGCATGTCTGCTCTGCTGTGACCTGTAACTGTGCCCCGTAGGAGGGGAGGGGACGTAGGTACAGGTGTGGGCACCTCTGGAAAAGGCAATCTGCCACAAAGATGGGCACCTGGGACCCACTGTCCCCCTTCTGTGCAGTCACACTAAGCTGTCACCACATCTGTCAGCCTTCTCTTCTCTCCAGTGTCCACTTCTATGTTGGGAAAATCCCCTGTTATTGGCCCCAGGCGCCATGCCTCACCTGGGCCTTGCCTGCCCACCCACCTGTGAGGTCTCTGAGGTCCATACCTAACACTAGAAAGGCCAGGAAGTGGCCGGTGCATTCAGGGTGGCTGCTCTCTGAATCACCACTGAGCACTTTCAATTCAAGGCAGCTGAGAACAAGCGGTCTCGGTCCCACCCGAGGACTGCAGGATGCTGCTGGCCCAGAGCTGCTCCAGGCTGGAGGTCTGTGCAGTGGAGACAGGCTACCAACAATTTGGGGCCCCTTTGCCCTAGGCCACAACTCGTCCTGGCCTCTGCAGCCACCAGCAAGGGCCCTGCTGGTGGACACTCCGACCCCCACACGTGGCGAGGCACCATCAGGTGCACACCCGCCACCAGCTCCAGCCGCCGTGTGACCACGGCTCAGCGGACCCCAAACCACCGGGCCCAGGTGACACAGCTTCTCTGTCTACCCACTAATTGCAGTTTTCGTTGAGCTGCGGCTGGCTCCAGTTCCTGGATTCCACTCTGACAGACTCCACCACCGTGTCCCCGGCTCTGACACGGAGCCGTTCGCAGCGCTCGCCGGCCGGCTGGATCGGGCAACACAGACAGGTAGAGCCAGACTGTTTACAGCCCACAATGCAGCGCTGAGGTCAGAGGCCGGCTGCAGCCCTCCCTGCCTGTGTACACTGCACAGAGACCTGGGTGGCGGCTGCGGGGGGCCGACCCTGGTGCACAGGCATCTGAATTATTCAGCTCTCCTGGTTCTGCAGAGGGGGCCCGAGAGCCCCAGGCTGACAGCGCTGTGCGAGAGGACTCGCGGATTCTTTCTGGCAGATTCCTTTTTGCCTCCAAGAACTGCACAGAGGGCTGTAGCTACAGGAGTCCCAAGTGGGTCATTAATCAGCTCTGCAGAAACCCCTGAGCACGCACTTGGTGGCAAGGCGACAGCTTGGATCCTCAGTTGCCACAGCGGGGTGAGCCTGCGATTGTAGGAAACCATAATCAGCAGCAGAAGGGAGGTGCCAGGCCGCCATGTGTGCCAGCCTTCCCAAGAGCAGCCAGGCCTGGTCATCTCTTCCCAAACAGGAAGCGCTTGCCCAATGTGGGAGAGCAACAGAGACACCAAGAACACATCTGGGGTGAGGAGGAGGGGAGGAGACACTGTCCCTTAAAGCACTTCGAACAATGACAAAAACGAGGAGCTCCCTGGTGGACTCTGCAGGAAGACGCACTGCGTGCCAAGCCCCAGCTGTGCTCCACGGACACTCTGAGAGGCCTCCGAGCACTAAGGGATTGAGGGTCACTGTGCACCGGCTCTTCTGCACCTCGGAATGAACCTCAAATTGCACAACGCATCTCCATGAGGAGAGGTGGCCTCGATTCTCTGGGGGCACTGCTCTGCTGGGGGGCTCTACCAAACCAGTGCTTCCCGGATGTAATTCACCACGCACACAGGGGCTGGGGAGGGTGGAACGGAGTAGTGCCTGCCGCCAGCCGCTGCCACAGAGCGGGCCTGGGGGAGAAGGGGGACAAGGGTCCCGAGAGGGGTGCGGCGAAGTGCAGAAGAGGCTCCGCAGGGAGAGGCAGCCGGCCCACTGCTTCCTGCGTCACACATTCTGGGATGCTGGGTTCATCGACCGCTTGCAGACGGCTTCCAGCGACGGCTTCTCCCTGCTGTCACAATCGATCTTGGAACCCTGGTCCAGTCAGAGTGGTGTGAGGAAGTCACTGTAAAGGACATTTTACAACCACAGCTGCTCATTTCAGAGCAGTCGCCACACAAGGGTGTGTGTGCTCGTTTGGGCTTCCTGTGCCATCAGATTCAATTAAAAAAGAGCACGATGAGATTCAACGTGGCCACATGGGTGCCAGAGGGTCTCTGATGCAATGCTGACTTCCAGCGACAGAGAGCAAAGTCAAAGGCCACACACAGTGGTGCTGCCACCCTGGCCATGGGGATTGTCATGGTCATAACAGCCACAGCCAGTTTGGGATGTGACCACACTGAAATGCCCTGCTGTTCCCTCTCCCTCGCCTGCAGAAAACCCCTCAGGAGCAGCACTGACCCAACTGGAACCACGACGCACCGCCACTCCGGGCAGTGCACTGTCTTTTTAACTGAGGACGCTGAACATTCTTTGGCTATGGTTTTCGTGATGTGCCCCCAGGGTCCCCCAACACAGGTCGGTGATGATGAGAAGCGACCGTCGCAAGGTGCTGCCCGGGTGAGGTCCTTGGGTCACTCGGTTCTGTTTTCAGAGGCGCAAGGGGTCGTGGGACCCCAGCCAGCCTGGCTTCCTGGGTCAGGACGCACCTGCTGCTCTCGCACACTCTCACACCACTGCCAGCTGCCTTCAGGTGGAGCAGCAAGCGGTCCTCACTGGAACGGTCCTGCTGCTCTGCTTTCCCCATCCCAAACAGTGAGCTAAATGACCTCTTTTCTTTACAGTTTGGCCTGTCTTAAGTATTTAGCTATAGTACCGAAAACTGAACTAGCATGCCCTTTCATTTCAATTTTTGACAGAAGTAACTCAAAAATAGGTTGTTATTTCAGGGGGTGTGTTGAGTGTAAACACATCTCTAAGCCATCAAAGACCTCCAAGAGTCTGGGCTCTTCATTGACGTAAAACTTCCCCAGGCTGGGTTAGAGCTCGGCGGTAGAGCCCTAGCCAAGCGTGCATGAGGCTGTGGATTTGATCTCCAGTATGACACACAAAGAAGTCCTGTTTTGCAATTCTGAGCACCACCAGGAGGGACAAGGGTGACTCCTGGCCCAGGACATCTCTAGAAGGTTCTCTTTCTGCTCGGCCAACTCTATGCTGTCTTCCTCTTTGCCTTACACTGCCCTCCAGACAGTGGGAGGACACCGAGGGGACCAGGGCCCATACCTCAAAGTGTCACAGCAGTACTAAGCTCCAAATGCCCATGGAGGAGGTCTGAGGTCTGTCAGTCATAGAACATGCTGGAAAGGAATGTCCAGAGCCAAAGAGCTGTATTTCTTCCCCGGCTCAGCCTGCCTTGGGTGGCATGTGCACTGGATTAGAAGGTAGGTGCTTCCGGCAGCTCATCGCGAGTCTGACCTCAGGTGACCCAAGTACCGCTCTGTGCCTCAGTTTCCATTTCTGCCAGACCCAGTGAAGAAGAATGCCTCATCAGGGCGATGAAAGAAGATGATCATCAAAATGCTGGCCCCGGGGTAACAATGAACAAAACTTGATACAGATATTTGCCTCTGTTCCTGTCACTCGGGTGGCTGGACTTGAACTCACCAAGGAAGAAGCGGAAACAGATTGGAGCAGAGAGATGAAGCGCATGGCCCCTGGTGTCAGAGGTGCAGCTCTGGCCATCAAGCCCAGATGTGCATCTGTGGAAACAAGGACAAGAAAGGAGACGCAGCTACCTTAGGCGAGCCCGTTTCACTGAGGAAGCCCCTTCCCCCAGAGGCGTGGTCAAGTGCCATAGCTCAGGGTGCCCACCGCGTGGACAGAGGTGGCATCCACCGTCCGCCCCGCAGGGGCCATGTGCGTCTGCTTGGCTGGCCCGGCGCTCTCCCTATCACAGGCTCCTGGATCCCGATCCTGACTGCCTCATCCACTGGACAAGTTCTATCAACTGAATGTGGTTTGTCCCGGCCAAAATCGACACTGGGCTCAACACTCTGCTGAAGTGGTACCAAGCCGGGGTGTGTTTAAGGGGCATCTACCGTCATAGGCAGCCACCCTCGTTTTTCTCTGGACACCAGGTGCTTATCCCCGGATGAGATTGCTTGAGGCCTCAAAAGACTGCGTGTCCTGCCTCTGGCTTCTTCTCTCCACGTGACCGCTCCCTCTTCTGCATGCTCCTGCCAAGTGGCATTGTCTACTGTGAGGTCATCACCAAACGCTGATTCCAGTACCACGCTCTGGGGCCTCCTGAATCATGAGCTAAATCAACCTCTTTCATTATAAAGTACCCGGCCTCCAGTATCTTCTTCCAGCAACAGAAAATGGACCACAGCAGCACCCAACGGAGAGCCTGTGCCGGGTCAGTCCGGATTACTCTCCAGAGCTACCATCCCTGGAGACCAGCAGTCCTGAGACTCCACAGAGGTCACACCTTCCCGGGTGGGTGAATGACATTCCCCAGGCTCAGTGATTAGCCTCCGCTGTGCACTGCCTTTTTCTGTTGCAAGCTGGGTACAAGCTTAAGTGAATATTGACTCAGAAGCTACCACTGTGCACCTTTCCCCAGGGACCTGACCCCCTCCGAGCTTCCCATGCTTACTCGTGCCCCCAAAATGTGATGCAACCCATGGGAAACCAAGTGGCTTGCCAGTCACATGAAGGTCCCTTTGCAAGCCAGCCAACACAAAGGTCTTCGTAGGAGGTCAGCTCAGCCACCAGATCTAGCTTTCCACGGAGAGCCAGGCCAGCGGAGCAGGTGCGCTAAGTGGGAACAGGCAGAAGCTTGTCCCAGGCGTTTTCACACAGCAAAGATGGGGCTGTAGTGCTCAGGGTGCCAAGGTAAACAGACACACAGCAGCCTGCTTCTGCACGCACCCGAGCCTCACCAGGCCCCGGGCGGAGAGAAAGGGTTGCTGGGACCAAGCCCAGTTTCCACGGCTCTGTCCAACCCGCAGCCCAGCTGCAGACACTTCTCAGAACAGCCCAGCCGCGGGGCAGGAGCAAAGCCAGATGGGGTCTGGTGGAGGCGCAGGAAGAAGGAGAGAAGGAAGTGGTAATCAGCTTAAGGAGAAGGGATCCATGTCCCCATTCTTCCCAACTTTTCCAAAAGTTGAAAACAATGCAATGCAGTCTGGTGTTGCTAATATTTCCGAAGTCTGTCTTTGATTTCCTCCCTTTTCAATTGCAACATCAAAGTGCTGAAATTGACCTTGCTGTTCCTCCTGGAATAGACTGAATGCCACACACATTCAGATGCGGAACCAGAGGGAGGATGAGAAAGAGGACCCTGTCATCTGTGCCTGCCTCACCCCTTCCTCCTGGGCCGGGTGAGATGCTGGCCCTGGCAGGGCGGTGGGGAGACCCCTCTGGTTTCACAAGCGCTCCCTCCTGCAGTCAGCAGCCTTTGAGCAGCATCCTGGATAAATTGGAAATGGCACTGGAAACAGCTCTGCACCGTTCAAAGGGAGTGGGCGTCTCTAAGGAGCTTTTGAAAGGAAGCCCTGCCTTGCCCCGTGGGGAGATCTGTGCAGTGACCACCCAGGCTCGCAACGGAGGCTCTGCGCTCCAGCACGCTGCTCCAGTTCCACAGCTTCCCGTGAGCCCTCAGAAGTCCAGCTGGCTGCCAAGCAGGCCGGAAGGCACCTGGCCTCTGATTCTCATCTCTCTGGCTTCCTCCTTCCCCCAGCTCCATGCCACCCCTTGCTTCGGGAATCCCACCCTGCCTGTGTTTAACACCTCAGTGGTGCAAAGCAGAGTGGACCCTTGCCACGTGAGTTGGTGGCTGCAGACACAGAGGCCAGCACAGGGGCACACTCCGGCCCAAGGCGGGATGGCAGAGGGCTTCCCACCACGGGTTACTACAGAGAGCGGTCTTATCTCCCAAGGCCTGCACAGCTTGGCTAAAGGTTCTTGTTCCATACCTGGCCGGAGACACATTTGACAGAGCAAATGCTCCTATTTTGAAATAAATAAATAGGATGCTGCTTTTATGAGCAAGTCTGCCTTTGCTCAGATGCTCCACTGCTCAAATCAAATGCCGATGTCAGGAGATTTTAAATGCAGTTGGGCCTGTAGTAATCATTGCTGGGGCCAGCATGCTCTCCCATTTGAGAGCAAGTGGGACTTTGGGAGCAGTATCAGCCACACAATTAGCCTGAGGGGCTCACACTGGAGAAGGAGGCGGAGCCAAAGTCCTCCTCTGCTGTCTGCAAATGTCTGGCTGTGAACCTGGTCCCTGGGAAGCAACATGTCATGGTAGGGCTTTCTGCAGCAGGGCAGGGGGACCATCGTGAGCAGGGCAGGAGTGTCCCAGAGTGTGAGCCCTGACACACATGCAGGTGAGGTGGCTCCAGACAGCCAATGGCTCACCGTCCCCATGGCATGACCCAAGATGACAGTGACAGCTGGCTGACCTTTGGCAGCATGCTTTGGTCAAATGACAAGCTCCAGCTGCAGGCTGAACTTAAACAACCAGAGAATGAGAGATCAGCAGCGCCCTTCCTCCAGACTGGCAGGTGCACGGGTTGCCAAGTGGCTGAGGGCTAGGGGGCTGTGACCAACAGCTCCTGTGACAGCACTGGTCAGTGAGATCTCACTAGCCACTGTCCGACACAGGCTTTCTGTGTATCAGAGGGGTTGCACCTCATGAGTGGTTTTTCCTGGGTAAATGGATGTAAAACAGAGTTCAGGACAATGCAGGTTGGTGCCTCCAGGGCACTGAGCACAGTGAAAGCAGCAGTGGGGTTTGGAGTGTGCATGGTTGGAGTCAGACTTGAAGGTGAAATGCAGGGAAGGTGCTTGCCTAAGTAGAAATATGTGATATGGCCAGCCAAAACCGGGCGAGCCATTCCTAGTGGGCCCCAGTGCTGATCTAAAGGTTCCCAGGCCTTGGGGCATGACAGGGGTCCTCAGGGCCCAGGGTTCCCAGGCAGCATGGAAACCTCCAGCTGATGTGCAGGGTGTAGGTGGGGACAGGCCACCCGAAGTAATGAATGTGCCTTTATTCACAGGATAGGGCACTGGAGCTGAGATTGCCAAGTGCAGCTCATAGCAGAGTCCCCTGGGTAGCTCTGAAGAGGCCCTGGGCCCGGGTCCTAGTCCAGTGCTACTGACCCAGTCCTCCAAGGGGCTGCAGAGACACAGCTGGCCTGCGGGTGGACACCAGGCTGAGCTCTCATCGAGTCAGTGCAAACATCAGGGAAGCAAACGGCAAGTCCCCTGTCCTCCGGCTCTGGAGCACTCTACTTCCTCAGCTAAGTCATGGGACCCTGGAGAACAACACTGCGCTCCCCACTACCTTCCTGGGGTGAGGAGGCAGCATGGGGGTGCTGGGCTCCACTCCTGGCCGGCTTCCATCTGTCGGGGAGGAGGATTGAGTGTGGCAGATGGAAGGCCAGCTGGGGAAGGCCCACACCGCGGGAGCTGACTCCGGAGCCCAGGCGGGCCACGGTCCTCGTGCTGAGTCCAGCCCTAGGCTTCAGCCCCGGCCACTGGGCGCTCACACTCAGCCCCTCAGCAGTGGGTGAGGAGTCACAGGTGCCACTGTTTGCGTTTGTTTTTGTTTCCATAGCCCTGGGGTTTGCAGCCAGGGCCTTCAGATCCAGTGACAGCCCTGCTTCTTTCCCCTTTTGGAGACAGGGTCTTGCTACATCTCTAAGCTGCTCAGGCTGAGCTGAACTGGCCGTCCTCCTGCCTCAGCCTCTCAGACACTGGGATTACAGGGGTGCACCCCACACTTCGTGGTCACCCTTTGATCAAGCACATCCCCGTGTCTGCATCGGCCCCAGGCCCCTAGCAACTTCCGGGGACCCCTCCCAACCACAGTGCCCAGAGTCACAGCAGTGTGCAGGCCCCCGGGCCCCCAGAGAGGATCGGAGGCCTGGTTTTCTGGTGCCCGCACCCTCATTCCCTCCTGCTCCTGCCCCACCCCCAGGGGCCTGCACTTAGCCTCTGGTGGATGAGTGGTTGAGCGCTTCGAACCCCTCCCATGGCCAGGCCGCTTTCTGCGTGGCCTGAATGAGAGCAGTCACACTGGGGTGGCTTTGTGACTGGATTCAGCCCCCATGACGCACTGGACACCCCACGGTGACCAACCCAGACCCTGGCTCAGGCCCTCTTCCCCACCGGGAGCCTCTGCTGACTTAGCAAAGACAAAGGCAGCCAGGCCCGTCCAGGCCCAAAGGCGGGGGAGGCTCCAGCAGGGAAACACCCTACAGGCTGGTGAGCACCCTCTGCTCCGGCTCCCGCCCTGCGCCTTTCCCCGACTCCCACCTTCCAGCCAAGCCGAGCACCTTCCTGCTGCCTAATCAGGGCTCCCATTCCAGACCCCTCCCTCCGCCTCTTAGGTCCATCCCTAGTCCTACCCTCCAAAGTGCTATGGTGTTAGTGACTGCCACAAATGTCATCCCTCTCCAGGTACAGCCGAGCAGACAGGAGCCCTGAACAAAGGGTCTTGTCCTGAGCTGCTAGAGCTGGAGCCGGGTCCAGTCTAGAATCACCTCCTCCTGGGGACCCAGTGACACTTTCTCACCTGTGTGCCCCTCTTGTTTGAGGAGAGGACAAGGCTGCCTTGAGCTTGCAGCTCGAGTGGGAGATGCCAGCCCACAGCCGCCTGGTGGGACTCTTTGGGGAGTCTTCAAACTCCCCCGTTCCACTGGGAGGGGCAGTTGTGTGGGGGACAGTCTCACACTGAAGCCTCCGAGGCAGCAGCTGGCCCACCTGAACCTCGGCACCGGTTGACCAGGCTACTGGGTTCCGTGCCCATGTGGCCCACACGTGTCTGGCACCAGGCGACTGCTCACAGCAGCCGAGCAAACACAGTCTAAGGGTTCTTGTGTTTAAACTGGAAACTGTCATTAATAACCTGATTTTTATCTAGGCAGAGCTCTGGCCTCAGAAATATCAGGCTTCCGTGTTATCGCGTTTCAGTCCAGCTTTGCGGTGCTGGCTTTGACGTGATGTTTAATCTCTGCACATCAAAGGCGAGGCTCAGCTGCAGTCGCTGCTTTGTTACCAGGCCCTGAACCCATCTGTGCTCACTCTGGAGGAGCCCCGCGCCCAGACGGAGGAATTCTACCCTCTTCCCAGCTCGAGGCTCCAACACACTTCAAAGCCACTTCGTTAGAAAAAAAAAGTAATTAAATAAAAGAATAAGAAGCAAAGAAGAGGAGGGCAGAGGTAAACTGTTTTGCTTGTTTTCCAAAATGTTTGACTTTATTAAAATTGTGGAAGTCAGATCCAGTGTGCCTCAGGATATGCTCCCGCCAAAGTGGCCATCCTGTCTCACTCTTCCAATGAAAGCAGATTACATTTACAAAAACACTTCACTCCATGGAGCCCAGAGTATTCTAGGAAGTTTCAAAGGACCAGAAGGAAACAGGTGGCTCTGGGCAGGGCAGTGGGGGGACAGGCCTGTCTCTCCACCAGCCCTTGAGCCGTGGGAGCCATCATGGTTACGAGATGCCATGGACCTGCTGCCACAATCCACCCGTCCCAGATATCTCTGATCCAGAGCCGCTCCCTGCCCTTCCCTCCCACACAGCCGGGTGCCCGTCTTCAGGGCCAGCCAGGGCCCCGCAGCCCAGAGCCCATGGAACAGTCTCTTTCATCTTCAAGCCCGTGCCCCCACGCTGACCGTGCTAAGGGGGCCGTGTCCCTGCTGGCACAGCAGGGTCTCCGGGAGAGTGACGTCTGCTTCCACCTCAGGATGTGCCACCTGCCACCCACGCAGGGCATTCACGGGAGACGATAAGGATGCCAGTGCCCAGCCTGGGGACTGCATGGCAAGGGGTTCTAGCAGGGATGCGATGCGGAGCCCAGCCAGGATGCAGGAGGGCAGCACTCCCAAACCCTGCCAGGGCTGCTCGCTGAGGACTCGACATGTGCTCACAACAGTGTGGGGATGTGGTAGCCTGGGCCTGACAGTGCCCTGCTGAAGGGGACCTGAAGGGTGAGAGAGGGGAGGCCCCAAATTCCCACAGCAGCTGTGCCTTGAGAATAGTAGTGCGTCAGTCTCTGCAGCTCCAGGAAGACCAGGAGGGAGCTGCAGGGGCCACAAAGCCCTGGCCGCCCCACCCTGCACCAGAGGCCTCTGTTTCTACCCTGCCCTCCCTCTCTGCCTCTCACTCTAGCAAAACTGGGGGGTTGAGAGGGTAAAGAAGGTGCCCACAAAGAAAAACAGAAAAATGTCCCCCTCCTAGATGCCTGTGGCCCACCTGCAGCCAGGGAAGTAAGATGAGCTGTTTGCTGCCACCCGTGGCTGAGAACACAAAGGGCGCAGACAGGTGGAGGTGCTGGCCCCGTCTTCTTGGGCCGATAAGCCAGCCCCAGCCCTGGGGAAAGATTAAATGGGCGGTTGTGTTTCCATGGTGACTCACTTGGCACATACATTACATTTATTTTAGATTCTGTGATGAGAACAATGCTTTGATCATTCGTGGCTAAGGTTCCACGAATAGTTACAAGAAGTTTATTCCCATAAGAACAAAGTATCAGTGTTAGGAGAGATGAGACAGCTCCTCCAGGGTGTGTGTGTCTGGTCTCGTGACTGTGACAACATCCAAGGCTGGTGTTTTAACTGATTTACCCGATGGCCTGGAGGTCCACAGAGCTGTGCAGTGAGGACCTGCACGTGGACGCACCAAGCACGCGTGGGAAGGGGCGAAGGGCACACTTGTGTAAATGTGCACACTCAGCCTCTCGTCATCTCCTCACAAAGCCACCGAGGTGGCTCACGGGGCTCTAGCCTGATGAATTAATTGATCTAACCCTAGTCCCTCCCGTAAGCCCTGCGGTTGGGTTGTTTCCACTCTCCCAGTACTTCCGAGAGGAGGAGATCCCGATACGCGTCACCTTGCGGACCACCCACAAGCCACACCCAAGCCACAGCGCCACGCTACATCCAAGAAAGGCCACCCCACTGCCCCCTCCTTGGGACCGGCTTGCTCTTCTTCACGGTGAGAAGAAGGTTCTCCCGCAGACAGCCAGCAAGGTGGACACCCAGACACATGGGCAGATGCCACGGCTGCCCAACCCAGGAGGACACGAGGTTAGCACTCTGTCCTCACCCGTGAGAGAGTCAGAAGTAACGTGGGCCTGACACTGGTCCATCTGATACAGAGACACTGACAGACAAAAATGCCACCCCCACTGTTCGGGCTGTGTCACACCCCAGTCCACACGACAGAAGGACAGTGGCTTGTGTCTGGGTTCTGTCTTTGGAAATCAACTGTCTCAGTGGAGGAATAGGTTTGCCAAGGTGAGTCATACACCACCTGAAGGAAACTGAAGGCTCCTGAGACGCTCTGAACTCCCCAGAAACAGACATGGGGGTTCCCAAATCAGTGTTCATGTTGGGGCCAAGGGAACCTCATTATCCGTGGGTTCCCTGTCCCCAGCGTCAGCTACCAGCAGTCAATTGTGGTTCCAGTACCCTACTCGCCTTGGCTCTGTAAAGATGAGACCACATCACACAACTTTCATTAGAAAGAGAACGGTGCTAGTTCATTATCAGCTACTTTTATTAATCTCCTACTGTGCCTAATTTATGGAGTAAACTTTATTGCAGGAATGTGTGTGCAGGAGAACCCCAGTTCATCTAGGGCTCCACACCATCCTAAGTGGGGTTTGGAAGGTCACCCGTGGATAAGGGGAAGACAGCACAACATGTATGGAGGCATAAGTGACAGAACTTATGGAGATCTTCCTGTCTCAGCCTCCCAGGAGCTGGTGTAAGCCACCACATCCAGCCTGAAATCAATGTGGAAAAGAGTCAGCCTCCAGGAGAGTCAGTCCCACCTGCTCAGAGTGAGGAGGGTGAGGCCAACCTGGCTTCATTCTGCCCCTAAAACTCATCAGTCTAGACTGTTCCTCCTCCCTCTAGCCAGCCTCCCCCACATCAGAAGACACCTTCATCTTCCTCCTGCCACCCCCATCCCCACCCTGAGGCCCACACAGCAAGTAGCTCCCAGTAGGTGCCAAAGAGTCCCCATCTGTGACACCAGCCAGTGGGTATGGGAGTCCCAGATGCTCCCTCAGACTTCCCTTTGATGTGCTAAGGGCTCTGGCTGGCTCCCAGCTTGGGATCCTGCAGGAGGAAGAGAAGGGAGAGGAGAGGAGAGGAGAGGAGGGGAGAGGAGAGGAGGGGAGAGGAGGCAGGAAACCCTCCCCCTAGCAGTACCTCCTCTTTGCAAGCATGTTGATCTGGGGATCCCCAACAGGACTGGAGCCAAATCACCAGCTCCACATGGATCCCACCACAGGCTGGCAGCCCGTTTCATCAGGTGTCACCACCCCGGTGCTGTGGGTGGCCAGGGCCCTTTTCCACTTGGAAGTAATCCTCTCCCATCAAAGCCCAGCCAGGAAAGGTGCAGGGCTCCGGGTGGCAGCCCCTAGGCTGCCCAGCTGGCAGAGGCCAGAAAGCAGCTTGAGGATCAAAGGAGCCCTGGGAGGGGCCAGGGCTGGAGATGAAGGAGCCTCAGAGGAGCTGTGTGGATGCCCTGCCTGCTCCCCCGCGGGAGGAGGCTGGGGCCTGTGCCGTTAGCCAGAGCGGGGTTTCCACTTCAAGAGGAGCAACAAATGCAAAGCCAAGGAGCCGGAGGAAAGGGGCGCTTGGACCTCTGTCCCCGCGGTGCTGGCCGGGATGGGAGGCGGCCTCACAGCGCCCAAGCTAGGCCAGGGCAGGAGAAACAGCCATGTCCAGGGACAACCACAGCGCGGGAGGGAGGTGGGGAGCGCCAGGCCCATCGGCGGCCAGCTTTCAAAGCCCAAACCTGCAGACACCCGCAGACACCCGCCAGGCTGGGACCTCTCCTGCCAGTGTCTCTGGGGCTTGGATGGAAGGTTCCAGAGTTCAGAGGGTCACTCACCTTGTGTGAGCCCCCAGGGGATGCTTATTTCAAGGTGACTCAGAGGCGTCTCTGACCACAGCATCCTGGGCATGACTGGGACCCACAATCCTGAAGATCCCTCTCCACAGCCCAGGTAGGTCTCCAGTCTCAGGACAAAGATGTGATTTTCCTTCTTGGGCCACGGCCGAGGGTGGTTAGGGACCCCTGCTCCCACCCTCGGTTCCCTCGCTCCAAGTCAGGCGCCCAGCCTTGCCTCATGTTCTAGGGGCTGCTGTGGCACCAGACTTTTCACAGAGAAAGAAAACAGAGTGTGCCTCCCACAAGCTAACTGCACAGAGCCTGGATGCAGCAGAGCTGCCTTCGTGGGCCTCCTGCCACATGGAATCCCACAGTCCTGTTTGCCGGGAAGCATGGGTACCAGGTGCAGGATTTTCTCCCTTTCTGTGCCCCACATCAAGGGGATTTAGGAAATTTACCAGCCGACCACATGGCGTGCAGGACTGGGGAAGTGATAAAGGGACAGAGTCCTGGCCCAGCTTTCAAGGCCCTGGGTTCAAACTCCAGAACCACGAAGACAAGCAACACAGAGCCAGTGGTTTATGTGTCAGATGCATTTAATTTATCCTGAGCACTCATTGGATAACCCAGATGATCACTGCGCCCCTGGCCAGGAGTAGTTGTCTTTCCTAAAGTGAAGCAAATCTGGCTCCATCCCCCGCTTTTTAAGTACAAAGAGCAGCTTCAGTTGGATCCCGTGGATCCACCTCTGCCCCTTGGGGTGTCTGTCACACTGATCAGGAAACGAAGAACCCAGCCCCGTCCTTGCCCCTTTCAAAGCCGCGGCCCCTCACAGCAGCTGGGTGCTCTGCTGAGTGCCCCAAGGTGTCCTGAGATGTCCAGGGCCCATGGCTCCCTGCAGAGCCCAGGTTGCCTTCCCGAGCAGGGGGGATGCTTCCTCTGCGTTCCCTTTCCAGGAAGACCCCAGGAGAAGAAAAGGAACATCGGTCCGTCTCCAAAGCAGCAGCCCTGTCAGGCCCTTCCATTTAGTTTCATGACACGGCTAAATATACATTTTGGCAAACTAAGAGCAAACAAATTCCTTTTAAGCTAAATGAAATTGCTCTTGAATTTTCCAAAAGTTACATAAGTGATCTCTCAGAATGACCAATCTCATGGTTCCCTCCTGATTGAGTACACGGATACATGAAACTTCTCTGCTCTAATGTTGATAAGTTCATGATGTGGACGGGAAGAATCCCTGGGGTTCGGAAGGGCTGGCTCCCAAGATCTGTCTCGGCACAGGAAGGTGGCTTCTGTCGCCTGCAGATAGAACACTGGGGGAGGAAAGCACACCTGGGCCACCCCAGCTTCTCTGATTCCATGTGGCAGGCTGGGAAAGGGAAGCCTGGAATATTCTGGAATAGTTCTGCACAGAATCGGAAGGAAAAGCATAGGCATTGCCATTTCTCAGGGGTGAAATTGAAAAAAATGGTCATTTCTCGCTGGAGGGTCCCTTGCCCCTGGCCAATCCAACATTTGGGTGACACAAGCATTCCTGGGCTGCTCAGGCACTACGCAAGTGTCTTCCATGGGGTGTTTTTCACAAAGACCTCGATCCACACAGCTAACCTCCCACGGTCTGGCGAGGCAGATTCCTGCTGGCCGCCTCCCGTTCCACCCTGGCCGATCCTGAGTCTCCTGCTGTCCCTGTCCTCTAGCTTGGCTGCTCTGGAAGGCAGACGGGGCAGGGCAGGCTGACTGTTGACCTCTGTGTTTTCCAGCTAAGTCTTATTTTCAGGGAAACAGGGGCTAAAGGGAGACAGGCCATCCCCGAGTGGACAGGTCACCTCCTCTGAACAATGGAGCCATTTTAAGACAGGCTGAGCTCCAAGTTCAAAAGTGATTCCAGTTCATGAAGCAATTACATGTTTTGTTTTGTTTAAAAAAAAAAATACAATTGAAGTCTAATTCATTGTTTTTCACTTCGTATTTCTTCCCACTACACACAGTTTGAAGAAAGCCTTGTTTATTTTTCTCATCAGAGAACAGAAATCAGCATGCTTTTGAAGTTCTGACTCTGGAGGAAGAGGCCAGGACCCCACAGGAGCCCCTTGGCGTCCACACCCCTGTCCTGAGAGACGCCCTGGCCCCTCACTGCCACCAGCGCCACATGGGACCCCCACTCCCCTCCTTCAGGAACCAGGGTCCTCGGCTGTGCACAGCTGCAGTCTTCATCCCGAGGACTGCAGGGCTGGTGCCGCTCCGCCTGGGCCAGTGGACAGGAAATCCACGCTGCGCTAGGACGGCAGCAAGGGGCTGCTTAGACCCCGCTTCTGCTGCACCCAGATAACCAGTGTCTATCGCCACGCTGTGTCATTCACTCAACACACATGCCCAAAAGTGTGTTTCCCAGAATCCAGGACGCTAGACAGCATGGTTGAGCTCCCACACGAGGGGTTTCTCACATTATGCAGCCCATCTCCCATCCCCCTCCCAGCTCCCGGTGATCCGAGTTTCAGCCTAAGGGTTTCCCTCACCGTGATCAGCTCCGAAGCGAACAGAGTGGCCTGGACACGGGCTCGAGCACAGGGCCTGCAAACGCACGCCTACCAGGGAGAGTAAGGACCGCGGCCCTCGGCCCTGCATCATGACCTCAGCTCCCAGATCACCGCAGGCGGCTCTCAGGGGTTTCAGGCCAGCAGTGTGTTCTTAAAAGGTACCAGCCGCTGAAAGTCAAAGAGACCCACAGGGGCTGGCGGCCAGCCGGATGGGCAGCTCCTTGTCACCCGGGTGACCTCGGGAGTGTGCCCATCACTCCTGGCCTCACCCACGGGTTCCAGGTTGCCACAGCCTGGCTGAGCAGCAGAGACGGAACGGGCACCAGGACAGTGCAGCACACAAACCCCTCAGGCCAGTGGTGAGACCAGTAACCCAATTCTAAAGCAGCTGATGACTGCTAAAGAAGAGGAAGCTCGAAGAAGAGGACGCTCGAGCTCTTTGCTGATGAGGGCTCTGGGCAGCCCCACAGCCTGGAGTGGACACTCCGGGCAGCTCCAAGGCCATCCAGCGCAGAAAGTCGGGCTCCTGCTGATAGAGGAGATAGGGCGTGGCCGAGGGCCTGGGCAAATGAGCAGGACCTGTGAATCACAAGGTCACCGGGAAAGGTGCCGCAAGACGTGGACAGCATAGAAAAGCGTGGCCGTCGGGGACAGCTGTAACCTAGGTTTCCATGATAGCTGGTGCTGCACTGCTCAGACACACCTGAACTTTTATCTTGGCTTTTACCCTCTTTTTCTCATGGTTCAGACGAAATGTGCTCTGCAGAGCTGATTTCTTCCATATCCAGTTACCCTGCACTTTCCAAATAAACGTTTGGGACTATTGCTGGCTTGTCTTGTCCAATTCTTTGTTTGAAGCAGGAAGGACGCGGAATACTTTGCATTCGTCATTCTTTATAGCTGAGTGGTGTTTCATTATGTACAGGTACCACGTTTTCTTTATGCGAGCATCTGTTGGTGGGTAAACAGGCTGCTTCCAGGATTTAACTACAGTGAATGGTGCTGCTGTAAACATCGGTGTGCGTAGCTCTGTGACCGTGCCAAGCTCCTCAGGAAATGTGTGCAGAGGGGGAAAGTGGGGGCTCGGGGAGTTTCTAATGTCAGTTCTTTGAGATATCTCCGTGCTGATTTCCATCATGGTTGCACTAGTTTATATTCCCACCAATAATCACCACACCCGCACAGCACAGCATGTGTTACTGTGTGATTTCTGAAGGATTTGCTCTTCCTTTGCAGTAATGGGACCCTAGTGCTATTGCAGTTTGCATCTCTCTAATGGCCAGAGATGTAGAACATTTTTTCATGTACTTGTTGCCCGTTTGTATTTCTTCCTCTGTGAAGTGTCTGCTCATTTCTCTAGAGACAGGTCATTAGTTTCAGGTGGTTTCATTTTTTTTTTTTTTTTTGAGTTCTTGTATACACCAAAAACTAGTCCTCTGTATGAGCAGCTGGGGAAGAAATTCCCATTCTGTGGGTTGTCTCTTCACCCTACTGACTGATTCTTTTGTATATAGCGCTTTAGTCTGACACAGTCTCATTTGCTTACCCGGCTGGCATTTCTTTTGCAATTGAGAGTCTGTTTAGAAAAGCCCGTCCTGCATCTATCTTTTCAAGTGTTTCACCTATTCTATCTCTCAGCAGGTAGGATGCTTATTTCAATATTTATATTTTTATCTATTTTGATTTTAATTTAGTACATGGTGAAAGCTAAAGATCCAGCCTCTTTCTTCTGCAAACAGATAAAGAGTTTTCCGCGCACCGTGTGTGGAATGGGCTACCTTTCCTCCATACACGCTGGGAGACCCTTTGTCAAAGGTTGAGTGTCTGAATCTGTCTGGGGAGGTCTCTGTAGCCTCTTTCTGCTCCACTGCTCCATGTCTCTGCTTCTGTTCCCCACTTTTATCATTACTGCTTTTACCATCACAGCTAGAAGTCAGCCGTGCTATGCTGCCTGCTCTTCTCTAACTGCACGGAACTATTTTTTCCTATTCTGGGCCACCTGTTTCCATATGAATTTTGGGATCATTTTCTCCAGATCTGTAAAGCATGTTATGTCAGTATTTTGACTGGGTCCTCACCGGGTCTGCATAACAGTTTCCGGAGCATGGTCATTCTGACAGCCTCAGTTCTGCTACCCAGGCACAGGGACAGCATCCCATTTTCTGAGGTCCTCTTCGGTGTCCTTCGTTCCCCCAGCTCTGGGAGCTTACGCACAGCCTCAGTGGCCCAAGTCTCCACCATCTGTAAATCCGGAGCAGCAGCAGGCGGGCAGTGCTGAGATGGACATAACAACCAGTAACACCCCGGTACTATCGCGTGTCTAACCTGGACGTGCGGAGTACAGAGGACGGTCAGCGCCACTGCTGGACTCAGCTCTTCCCTTCACCACAGTGCAAAAGCCAAGCGCGGCCAGCAGAAACTGTGCATCGGACTTGAACCGGGGTCTCTTCACTCACTGCCCTCCCTCACCGTGCAGGCAAAACCCGCGAGCTGCCCCATCAGCCGGGTGATCGTGGCAGGAATGACCGGCACTCTGGGGCAGATGTGCGTGTCCATCAGTGAGGTGGGTGTGTCACGTGCATTTTCAACATTCTCTGTTTTCCGCCTGTTAGGATGCAAGTGGGGAGCCGCTGCATCCTTCACAGAGACCTCATCACAGTGTAGTTTTAGGGTGCTGTGCCTTTGGATTTTTTGCTTATTCCTTTATTAGTTTTCATGATACTGAGCATTTAGAGTAAACCTAGGACCTGTACACTGAGTTACATCTCCAGTTCTTTTTTGGTTTTGTTGTTTGTTTGTTTTTGGACAGCGCCTTGCTAAGTCATTAAACTGCCGAGGCTGGGCTCAAATCTGGGATCCTCCCGCCTCAGCCTCCAAAGCTGCTGGGATTACGGTGTCCATCACCACACCCAGCTGAGCTTGGACCTTTTGGAATTTGTTGCTGATTATTTTGAAGTATAAATACTGCCAGAGGGGATCTGTTTCAGTGAGGTGGACACTAGTGGAATTCACAGTATCTCCTCCTTTTCACGGTCCCCTCTCACTGCCACGTGGGGGCTTATGCACATCAGCCGTAAATGACAGAAATGAGTTACATAAATCATGGGAGTCGGGCTGCCCCTGGGGGACAGGGACTCTCTGCACTGTCTCCAGCTACCCACCACCGAGCAACACCCACCGCGAAGCAGAACTGCCTGCCAGACAGGCTCAGGGATGAGCTCCGTCTCGCAGCGACAGCTGCCCCTGCTCTGCTCCGCAGGCCCCTGGAAACCCAAGTGGCCTCACTCCCCCTCAGGCCCGGCCTTTGCTCCCTGTTCGTGGTGAGGCCCCTCACTTCCTGCCTCCAGCCAAGGGCACAGGCAGGGGCAGTCAAGGCCTTAGCAGGCCTGGCTGGAAATGGTGTCATCCCACTTGGGCCATCTGTCTGGTCCTGGCAGTCACAAGCCAGGCCAGGTTCAAGAACACAGAGTGGTGTCCACCCATTGCCTGTGCAGGCACATGGGCAGGACAGGGATGGCACTGTGTCCCCTGGGCCCCAGCTGCCCCCTCCTGAGCCAGACACAGCTAACTGCCACTCATCTGTCCTGCTGATGAAGGAACACAGCAATGCCACCAATGTGCAAGAAGGAGGAAGCCGAGCCAAGCTGAAGACGCTGGCTCAGAAGGCGCAGAGGACCTGGAGGCAGACGGGGCCCTGAGAAGGGCGATTCAGGGGTCCTCGTATCTGCCGGAGATGACGAGAGCCAGGTAAAGAGCGGTGAGCCTGCATGAGGACCTGGGGGGAGACACGCTGCCCTCCCTCTCACCCGCGCTCGGCCCCCTGCCGCCTGGCTTTGCGGGGCGCAGTGTTCCCACTGAACTCGCGGAGCAGAGCGTACAGCCCTGTGTTTGAAGTCTTCTCCTCGAGGAAATCTGCTTCCCCAGCAGCCTCCCTCCAGGTCCCAGGTGGAGTTGGACACCACAACACTCCCGAAAGGCACAGGTTGCTTGAAGACCCTGTGAGCTCTCTGCCACTCTTTCCCAGCTCCACAGCTCAGAGGAAGGCCCAGGAGTAAAGCCCCAGCTCCTCTCCCCTCCCCTCCTCTCCCCTCCCCTCCTCTCCTCTCCTCTCC
>PVLA01010019.1:0-68208 GCA_004027455.1 Hydrochoerus hydrochaeris
GTGCAGTGTTTTCTGTCTCTCAATCGCCGACTCCCTGACCACCTTTGGGAAACAGCCCTGCCGCAGCTGGACTCCGGCAGTTATCAACAGCTAATGATTAAGAAAAGGGGAATCATGTCTTCTTTGATTTTTCAAGTAGCCCCCAGCTACCTGACTTCATTCTGCTAATGACTAACTTCCTGCCTAACATCAGAAAACACTATGGTCAGTATTTTTAATTTTAGCCAACATACTGGCATGTAATGATAGCTCATACTAGTTGCAATTTGCATTTTCCTAAAGACAAATGATGTGGAGCAAATCTACACGTGCTTATTTGCAACTAGTTTAATTATTCTGTGAAATTAATCAGTTCAAATCTTTTACTTATTTTTATTGTTTATTATCATAGTCTTGAATTTTGAGATTTGCTAATATATTCTTTGCACAAGTCTTCACCCAGGATATGTGAACTTACAAATATTTTTATTCAATGTTTAGTTTCAGATTCTTTTGACAAGATTCTTTTCACAGATTCTCTCAATTTAAAGAAAGCCAAGTGTATCAATTTTTCTGTTACTCTTACCTTTGATGAAGACATATTTGTTTATTGTGATCACGAAGATTTTCCTTTTTTAGAAGTTGTAGTTTCTGAAAGATTTGCTATGGGGATATGACTAATTTTTAGTTAATACTGTGTTTTTGAGAGAATATGCTGAGGTGCAGAATTGTGATTCTAAGTATTAATTATGTTTAAGCTAAAACTATAAAGAATAATTAGGGTTGTGGTAGATTAACTAATGAGCAACTTGTAACAACCAGCTGAACTGAATCAGCATGGTGTGGGTGTGGAAGGCCCATCTGAGGACTGTTGCAATAGCATAAAAAGAGAACTGGCAGGGAAGATGGCATGCCGTTGATCCTCCTGAAGTCTGTCATACTGCCTTTCCTGATATGAACTCAAATGTTCTCATCATGGGAGGAACTCAGGCCCTTGCTGTCACTGAGGATGGCTGTGGTTCTTTTTAGAGGAGCTCTGGTCCTTATGTTGACTGCTGCCTACTGTCTCCAGTGCAGATCCCTCAGCCTGCTGGCACAGATCCTTCATCCGGCTGGTGCAGACTTTCTACCTTCCACCACTGACCTCTGGGCCTGCCCAGTACAGATTCTTGATACAGATTTGCATGAGACATCGTCATGGGCTCTAGGCCTCCAGATGGATTCATGCAGGATATTGCCATGGGATCCAGGCCCTCAGCCGGATTCTTTGGTTATCAGATTCTAGTGTGTGGACAGATTTCTCACTCTTTTGCATGTGGCTCTTTGAGTAAATATTATAAATTATCCTATAAATTATGTGTCCAGTATTAAATCTATTCCCTTGAAAACCCTGACTACAAGAATATAGGTTGTGAATATATTTACTTTATACTTAAAAATATAAAAGATTTTAAATGTTGAGCAATTAGCCTCCATTCAAGTTATTGGTTACTGAAGTTATACATAGGCATTCACTGATGTTATTCCATAAGATGCTATATTTATGTTTCATACTACAACAAGCTATTATATCAATCAAAAGGTGAATATTACTTCCCATCACCTTTTGTTCTGTCATTACAGATTTTCCTGGATCCACATTCTGTCATTTAGTATTACAGTAAGTAATTTCTATTATGTGTAAATGTGTTCCTGTTACATTTATCTTTTTTGTATTCACAGTCTCCTATCAGACTTTCATAAAAGACATTTTTGCGATGTATAGCAATTTAATTGATGGTTATTTCTTCTGTGCAGAAACTCTTCATGTTTTTCTTTTCCTTGATGCAGAATTCAAGACCAGACCAAATGGAGACATGGCACCAAAGGAACTTTAAAAGGTAGGTTTATTACATTAGTGGACTGATAGGGAATCTCTGTTCCAAAACATTAGCCCCAGCTGGAGTTTTCCAATCACTTAAATATATTTCTAAAGAAAGTACAAAGGCAGATAACATAATATCCTATGGTTGGCTATTCATGTCTCTGTCATTAATTGCTAGGCATAAATCACTCTTACAGGAATAGTAACTAGATGAACTTACTATCATACAGCATAGAGGAAGAATTCATCACTGTCTGAGACCAGCAGAAATGTCCTTGCAGTGATAACTCTGTGGGACTTGGAAGTAAAAGAAACATTTCTTCCTGGCTGAGCTACACTTATCTTGCAGTTGGCACCCAGTGTCAAGGTTCCTTAAGTTTGTAACTTTCTAACGATGGGAACAGGCTGTGTCTTTTAGTTTTATCCTTGAACAGTGATAGAAATATGTTTGGTATTAGACATATAAGTTTTAAAATTTCCTCTACATTAAAATAGCCTCTACATCATTGCCAGATGACATTTGGTAAATCAAACATCTTTTCAGATATTTATAAAATACTAAAAGTTATTTGGTACGTCTCTATAATGGAATATAAAATATCTTGATAAAGTGTGTTACTCTCGGGGTTTGGCACAATCACTGACAGGCAGGAGAAATATTTTCTGGGATAACCATAGCCAGGAGAATGCCCCATCAGCTTTAGGGCTACCAAACATCCCTAATCCATGTTATTGCTATGGAATCTTTTCTGTCTTGCGCCTAATCCAAAATGCTGAGGCTCTGAAAACTTACTTGTAGAGTTTTACGATCAGTGTATTCAGAGTACCATAATATTTATAATAGCTTCCTGTCACACAAGTCTGTGTTGCCATCACCCTCCCCTGCCAAATCTCCCCCCGCCCCCACCGCGTCGGCATTGCCTGCATTGGCCTAAACTAATGTCTCTAAGTATTTCTGAGATAATAGATTACACACATCAGATAGCCGCAGCTCCTTTCAGATATAACGAGTTCCACCTAGACACCAATTCGGGTGGATTGAGACTATATTCCAAAGGTCGCCAAGTAACCATGCACCTAAAAACTACATTTCCCTGTAGGCCCCGCGGCTCTAAGCCAATCAGAACACAATAAAGGGTCGTTTCCGTTGCTGGAGAGGGTGATAGGGCGGGACTTCCTGTTCCCGCCTCCAGCCGACATATTGTTTCCTTTTGCGTTCCTAGGTCAGTCACTGGAACGCAGCGTCAGGCCCCTAGGGACGGGAAGGGAAAACGTGAGACAAGGCGTTGTCCAGACAGAAGCTGGCCTCCGACTCCACGGTGGCGCCGCCCGTGCGCTCTGGCTTTGGGCTCTCCTGGGCCGTGGGAGTGAAGCCCCGATCCCCGCCCCGGCCGCTCTCTCCGCCAGGTCTCAGGACTGATGGCTGTGGCCCCGCTGCTGGACGCTGCGCAGGTGGGTGCGTCCCCGGTCTTGCCCCGCTGCGGTGTCTGAATCCTAGTTCGGAGGCTCTTGTGGTGAGTCGTTTTCTGACACCTAGTTATGTTAGTGGTGAAAGGGCGTCACGGAGCCCGGGACCCACATGTTCAGAAGCTCAGCTGCGGCTCCACTGGAGTATTCGCGCAACCCAGGCAGCTGGACCTCTGCTCGGGGCCATAGGAGCCACGGAAGCTTCTGAATGGAGGAGAGATGCAATCTAACGATTTAGAGCGTACCCTGACTGTCCAGGACAGAATAGTAAAGATGAGAACAGTGAATCATACTACGATTGAGAAATAGTGCAAGGCAACATGGTAGTTCAGAGGTGACCCTGAAAACAGAGGTACATAATGTAGTCAGTGAGCTGCAGGTCACTTTGTAGCATAGTGGAAATGAGGGATAGGCCAGAACCCTTGGGATTTCTTCATGATTTCTTGCTTCTCACAGTGTCCCTCTCTCCACAGGTTCCTGTGAACGCAGAAGTAACTATGGGCCCTAAACAGGTGAGGGAAGAATGTCGGTGGTCTCACCGAGTCCACCCTCACCTATATGGTCTCCAGGACTGTGATAACATAAAGAACAGTCTCCTAATGCTTTTTTAATTTCTTGAACCTGAAGACCCTAGAGAAATTCCCCAGCTCAGGGTCCTGTGTCCAGGCTAGGGGTGATATGGAGAAGTTTAAATTTGTACCAAACGTGGGAATAAGGTTGGAAAGTTGTTCTAGGTATATGAGCTAGCATGAGCAAATACTTGAGGTGACATTGAGATGAGAGTTGTAAAGAAACTGTATGTCATGTGCACAGGGTGGCACACACCTATAATCCCAACACTTGGGAGGCTGAGGCAGGAGGATTGCTGCAGGTTCAAGACTAGCTTGGGCTACATAGTGAGTTCAGGGGGGAACTACATAACAAGACTCTAGACCCACCCACAAAACAAAACACCTTGAAGAAGCTGCATGTCTCTGCTATGTCTGTGGGAAACCAAGGGCAGAGAGGCAGAAATGGCTGGCAGAGGAGCAATGCCTCTATTCCAAGGGTAGTGGGAAATGTGGAGCAGAAAAGGGAGGCAGTCTGACCCAGATCTTAATAGCCTCCCTGTGGATGCCAAGCAGAGAGCTGACTGGGTGTGATTGAGTTGTTGAGGTATGGTAGGGGCAAGGGGACCAGAAAGAAAGGTTACTACATTTTTCCAGGGGAATGATGACAACAGATGGGCCAAAGAGGTGCCTGTGTAGATAGCAGAAGTGATTGGATTGAATTTTCTAATATGAGACAGAAAAATAGATACACCAAGGTTTTTGGACTTTTCAGTGAGAAGGATAGGAGCTCCATACCTTAGCAAGGCAGGTCAGTGTTGGAAGTATCTTTTATTGTGGATATCAGGATTTTATTTATGGCCATGTGAAGAGTCTTAATAGATTGCAGAGAACACTGAGGGGAAGTATCAAGTTGATTGGTGGACACACAGGACTGGGGTTGTATACAGGGGTTCAGGGTGGAGACAAAAGGTAGATGATGATGTAAGACTGGGATTTAAGATAAAGAATTACATCACTAGCCGTGCAGTTAGTGAAATTTGAGCATGAAAGTTACCAACTGGGTGGATGGACAGAGTTATGGGGCAGTTATAAATTCAAAGAATATACTCACAGACAGGAGCAAGACTGATAAAGGCCCCGGCTTCGTGCCAGGCTTAAGGGAGCCAGATGAGCTCAAGTTAGGCTGACTGCTTAGCATGATCTTAGCAACCCCAGAGAAATTAGCTGGCAGAAGATAGGGCAATGTCCTGAGCTTAAGTGGTCCACTTCTGCCTACTTGCCTATTGTTACTGTGGGTAGACATAGTAATAGGACTACGAGGAAAGATCAGATACTAGTATTGCCTGGTTCTGGTATTTCCTCGTAGTTGAGGAGTTAGGTAAGTGGGGGCGTGGGTGGGAATTCTTAGCAGAGAGGTTGCTCATGGACTTGGCTCTCCCTACTGTGGCAGGGACAGGTGAAGTTTGAGGACGTGTTCGTGTGCTTCTCCCAGGAGGAGTGGGAACTCCTTGATGAGGCTCAGAGGTTCCTGTACCGGGATGTGATGCTGGAGAACTTTGCTCTTATGGCCTCACTGGGTAAGGCCGTCACACCTACCCAGTGTCCTGGACTGCTCTCTGCCCTTCCCTTATCCCTAGGGCAACCATGTCCTTCCTACGTCAGAGCTACAGGCACTACCACCTTCCCCAGTTCCCTGGAAATACTCTGGATAATAGGCCTGAATGTGCCCTGCTGCCTCCTGCTTTTGAGTAGTTGCAAATGATGGATCTGAGAATCAAGAGTCTTAGAATCAGCCCAATGGATCATACGCATCTTGTCTCCTCCCTGACTAGGTGTCTTCACCTGTATCCATGACACTTGTATGCCCCAGAATCTAACCCCTAGCTGACATGCCTGTGCCCAGATGTGCAATGACAAGTTTGGTCAGTACTTGCTAGGACTAATGGGCTAACACTCCTGTGAGATTATTTTCTAATACTCAGTTTTCTCCATTGTGCTGGCTTTTTGCCCATCCTGTTTTCCCTCCAGATAGTCATCTTCCATATTCCATATAGTTTCTTGACAGTACACATGACTTTGTCATTGCTGGAGAGAATCTAGCTAGGTGTGGCAAATGCAGGTGGATAAAGGGTCATATAGGGTTGTTCAAATCATTCCATAACCTCTATGCCCACTGTTTCAGTGTCAAAGCCATTAGTCACACTTTATTTCTTATTTTGTGCATTGACCTAGGCCTCTCAACTTGTCTGTGACCCTGATTCTACATCTCAGCTGTTCCTCTCCATTTCTGTCTTTACAGTGCTCTCCAACACTGGCCTGTATTCAGTGCATTGTGAGATATGCACATACCCTACATGGTCCTTAAATATTAGTTACCTAGTAGCAGTTTGATTTTCTTGAGCATGAACATAGCCCCTCTCCACCTCTCACCTGTCCATAGCTCCCAAGGAAATCTGATTATGAAAAACTTCACCAGACACCCTCTTTTTCCTGTGTTGTACCCCATATCTCTGTCCTCTCCCTGTCAAGGCTTCCTGTTCCACAACCATGAGCTGTCAGCTGCTACACAGCAGGTATCACTTAAATTTAGGCCCCTAACCTGACTTCCTATCATCTATTATGTTAGTTGTGTTAGACACACATTTGTAATGAGGCTGTCCCCTTACCAGGGTCAATCTGCACTTCACCAGCATTTTTCTGCCTGCAGGTTGTTGGCGTGGAGAGGAGGATAAGAAGATACCTTGTGAGCAGAGCATTTCTGTAAAAGGAGTATCACAGATCAGGACTCCTAGGGGAAGCCCATCTACCCAGAAGGCTTATTCCTGTGAGATATGTGGCCTGGTACTGAAAGATGTTTTACACTTGGCTGAGCACCAGGAAGCACATGCTGGGCAGATGGGTATAGTATGTGGGAAACAGTTGCAGTTCACTGCAAACTTTCACCAGCACCAGAAGCAGCATGGTGATGAGAAATCCTTTCAGAGGGAGAAAGGCAGGACTTTTCTTCACAGTTGTCCTGTTCAGCCCTCACCGAGCCCTTTTGTAACAGGAGAAAGCTTTAAGGACTCAACAAGTAGCTCAAGCATTTTCCAGCACCAGACTCCTCACAGTGAGTGGGGCCTGCATGGCAGTAGCACAAGGGAAGATGCCTTGTATAGTGGCCAAAGGCAGTACAAGTGCAGTGAATGTGGGAAAGCCTTCAGCCGAAAAGACTCACTTGTTCAACACCAGAGAGTCCATACTGGAGAAAGGCCTTATAAGTGTGGTGAATGTGGGAAAACCTTCAGCCGCAAACCTATACTTGCTCAGCACCAGAGGATTCACACTGGTGAAATGCCTTATGAGTGTAGCATTTGTGGAAAGGTTTTTAATCATAGTTCTAACCTTATTGTACATCAGAGAGTCCACACTGGAGCAAGGCCATATAAATGCAGCGAGTGTGGGAAAGCCTATAGCCACAAATCCACACTTGTTCAGCATGAGAGTGTACACACTGGAGAAAAGCCTTATGAGTGTAGTGAGTGTGGGAAATACTTTGGTCATAAATACAGGCTCATTAAACATTGGGGTGTTCACACTGGAACAAGACCTTATGAGTGCATTGCATGTGGGAAGTTCTTCAGCCAAAGTTCCGATCTTATTGCACACCAAAGGGTTCATAATGGTGAAAAGCCGTATGTGTGTAGTGAATGTGGAAAGGCCTTTAGCCACAAACATGTGCTTGTTCAGCACCATAGAATTCACACTGGAGAAAGACCATATAAATGCAGTGAATGTGGGAAAGCCTTCAGGCAAAGAGCCTCTCTCGTCAGGCACTGGAAAGTTCACACTGGAGAAAGGCCTTAAATTGGCAAGAACTACTCCATCTCATTCATGACTGACACTAGAGTAAAATTCACTAGTCTTGTGCTTGTGCACTCTCAGCCAGAAATGGAGCCTCATTCATGTGAACACCCACACTGAGGAAATCTTAAGTGCCAGCTACACGGAAAGCTTGCTGGGGCCAGGTTCCATTTTCTGTCTGCTAAGCCCCTTGCCAAAATTCTACCACTGCCATTGTCTCTGACAGAAGTCACCTTCTTTGCACTAGAAGAGTTCCTGTCTTGTGCAATCAGTGATTTAAAAGGCATGCCTCTGTGTGCCTCTCTTCCTTGAAGGAAATCATTAGAAGACTGAGCCCATCAAAAACTTTCATTCCTTTCTGCCCACACAAGTTGGTTTAAGCATAGATATGGCCCAGTTTTAGCCAGAAGAATTCTGTGAGCTGTCTGCCCATTGCCCTTTTTTAGGGACGTTGTTGGTCTCATGTAGCATTCGTGATGGGGTGTCTAATCCCCAAGGCACCTAATTCAAAACCTGCCTTGTCTTCTGGTGTTGTGACAGATGCCTTAATTTTTACACTCCTTGTAACCATGAGATTCTTTTCACTCTGGAGTGGGGTTGGAGACAGAATTCGACTCCACAAGCATGACAGGATAAACGACTTTGTGAGGGTTATAGCTGCATGTGTGTCTCATAGGTGAGAGGAAGGCAAAGAATAGCTCTCACGCAGTGTCAGCCCAATGTGCATTACTGCATAAGTGCTTCTAAGAAAGAGTACTGATTGTTATGAGCAATCTTGAATTCTATGACAAAATTATTTGTATGATCAGTGTCACCCTGGTCAGTGGGCATTTATTGTGACAATCTAATGTGTCTGAAGGCAGATTAAATTGAGTTCCCTTGCTTTCAAAATATATTTCATATTTCCCAGCTCATTTGAGAACTTAAACTTTTGAGCCCTGAAGTCTGTCATTCAGTAGGCAAATATCCCTGGACCAGCTCAAAATCATTAATGTAGGGACACTGATAGGGATTTGGGGACAACAGCCAACTACAGGGAATCTGACTCTTCTGAGAGTAGCTGGGCATGGTCAGAGACCCATGTAGTCTAGGTTACTTAGGCTAAGGCAGAAAGATCCCTTGGGCCCAGGAGTTTAGAACAGCCCAAACAACAAAGCTGGACCTTGCCTCAATGAGTAGAAGTTATCAACATGCATTCCATCCCTATGGCTTTGTTTTGAGGGTTTACAGAAAACTTAAGAACTTGCAGACCTGTGTCTATTTTTCTGCAACAAACCACATATTAGTAGTATGTGGTTCCATAACTTTCGGTGCACATTTCACACTAGTGAAGCCAAAAGTTAACCCAATTCCCTTTATAAAGGGCTCCTGTCCCAGGAGACCACTGATTTGCTGGCACTCGAATTTATACATATGGAATAATGCAATATGCACTCAAGTGTAATTGATTTAATTTTGCATAATTACTTTGATTCATCCATTCTGTGTCTCAGTAGTTTGTTCTTTTATTAGTAGTCCACTGAAGATAATTAGTTTCAAAACAAGTTATTTAGAGAGAACTCAGAGGAGCCAAGGCAGTCTACTGTAACTTACCCTGGACCTGCTGTGCAGCATTTCTGATACCTTCTATAGATGACATGGAATCATTCTGGTAAAGGGTCGAAGGGAACTGCATAAAGGTGAGAATGTAAGGTAGGAATTTATGGCAACTTTTTCACTTGATGTTAGCCAGAAGGCTGAGAAGAGCTGCGGCCTTTTCTTAGATACTGGTAACTTTACTTTTTACTTTTTTTTATTTTAAAGACAGGGTCTCACTATGTAGTTCAAACTGGCCTTCTCACTATGTAGCACAGTCTGGCCTCAAATTCATAGTAATCCTCCTGCCTCAGCCTACCAATTCCTGGGATTATTGATGAGTGTCATAACACCCAGTTCTTTACTCTTTGAATGGCAAATTAAATTGACTGATATTCCAGTCCTTGAATTTCTGGGGAAATGTCTATTTGGTAATGACATTTTGTTTTGTTTGTTAGTTTGAGGTATTGCTAGTAAGTGTTGAATTTGATTTGGTTTTTGTTTTCTTTTTAAATATGTTTGCATGTATATTGATGGAGGTTGTTGATAATTTTCTTTAATGCTGGTTTGGTTTTGGTATTCTGCATAATGTTATCTTTACCAAGTAAATTGGTAGATACTCCTTACTTGTGAATTTATGGGAAAGTTGCTATTTCTTTCTTAGATGTTTGGAAAGATTCTGCCAGTGAGACTGTATGAGTTTGTTTTGCAGAGAAGTTTTTAAGTACAAGTTTAATGTCCATGATAGGTAGAGGGCTATATAAGTTTTGAATATATGAACATATATATCCACATTTCAGGTGAAAAATCTTTCTAAACATATGAAATTAAAACTTAAAAATTGCACAATATATATCCCCCAATAGAATGAGTTTTGATAAATTGTGTCTTTTAGCAAGTTTGTCTATTTTATTTAAGTATTTGATTTATATTTTAAAAATATTACCTTATTGCTAGATGTAGAGTATGTATTGATTCCCACTTTTATTCCTAATACTGGTTTGGTTTTAGTTGGTTTTTTTGTTTGTTTTGTTTTGTTCAAACAAGGTCTCATTATGTAATTCCCACTTGATTTGGACTTGTTATATAGCCCAGCCTGGTGTCAAACTTGCAGTGATCCTCAACCTCCCCCGAGTGCCAGGGTTACAGGCCTGTACCACCACACCCAGTCCCTAATGCTGTTAATATCCACACAGTGTTACTATTTTATTCCTGATCAGTTTGGATAGAAACTTACCAGTTTTACTGATCTTATTAAAGTACTTGGTTTCATTAACTTCTTTCCACATTGTTTTTTCCATTTTGCTTTTTTATTTTTCTTTTGGCAAGGTCTTGCTGTGTACTGCAGGCTCAGCTTAAACTCATTTATGTAGTCCAGACTGGTTTTGAACTCATGGCACTTTCTCAGCCTCCCTCCCAAGTGCTGGGATTACAGAGGTACCACACCTCTCCTAGTTTGACTATTTACTTTCATTTTCAGCATTTGCTGAATTTCATTTTTCCTACTTTTTTAGTACAAAGAAGTCCTTCATTTGAAACGTTTGTTTTATTCCTAGGGTATAATGTTAAGCTTCCTCTAAGAACTATGTTAGTTGTCTAACACAAAATTGGATACATTATGTTTTCAATTTAGTTAAGTGTAAAATTTTTCCAGCTTATATCTAAATTTTTTTTGATACATGGCTCTCTTTAGAAATGTTTAGTTTCCAAATATTTGAGTACTTTATTTTCTAGGGATTTCCAATTTAATTCCACTGCAGAGTGTATGCTTTATGAGTTGAATTATTTACATGTATTGGGACTCGCTTTATTGGCCCAAATATAAGCTACTTGGCAAGTGTTTCAGATTCACTTGACATGAATGTATGTTGTGCTCTTGTTCAGTGAAAAGTCCTACAAATGCCAGAGGCTACAGTGGCTAATTATATTGTTTAAATTTTCTGTGTTCTCACTGAGTTTCTGTGTTTGGATTGTTTGTAACAAATACTTGAAGAGAATGCTTGAATATAAAAGTAGACTTTTTCTTACATATTCTGAACTCATTGAATTAAGTGAATATTTTCTCATGTCTATTTAATGAGTTGATTTCTATCATTGTCATCCTCTTTACAGAACGTTCCTTACTTTAAAAATCTACTTTGTGTAATACTGTTAACTTGCATTCATTTTGATTAGACCTTGAATTTTGATGTTTTGGATAATGGAAAATTTTTTGCATTGTATGATTTTTATTCTTTGCATTGTATGATTTTTTGCAATAAATGATTTTTTTTCTTAGTTACCTTGTCAAGTTCCTAGGAAACAATACGATCTTTTTAGATCTCTAAGCATTTTTAAGGGGCACTGTTGTAGCATTTATTTTAAAGCCAATTCCCTATCCTCTATTATGGCATAAGTATTGTACATTCATTCTCTTCTTGATAGTTCATGAATTATGAGGTTTTGCACTAAAGCTGATTAAGCCTGGAACTCTTTTGGATTCTGGATAAGTTTTGAAAATTGTTAAATGTAATCCTTCAGTTGATTTTTTACTCGTCCTCTGATGGTTCAGTATATGCACATACCAATTAGTACTCTACTGAATTTGTGATGTCCTTATGTACATCTCTGAAGTTTTGTACATCCCATTTCTATATAGACTCCAACTACCCAGGTGTCAGACTCTGCCTCCATAACTCACAATTTTGGGATTCTTCTGGGTTCTCCGTACTTGCTCTAGAGCTTGAGAATTTATTTTCACAGTAACCTAATACATTGATTTATTTCGTATCATTTGCTTGCCTAATGAGAATCCAATGCACTTTGTCATTTTATTTAGCTTTTCTTTTTTCTTTAGTGCTGGGATTACAAGCATGCACTACTATGCCCAGCTGTTCTGTTTTCTTGAAAATCTATGAGCCAAGCTGGGGATTTAGCTCAACATTATAAGCGCCTGCCTGGCAAGCACAAGGTTATGAGTTCATTCCCCAGTACCAAGAAAATCTATGAGCCTCCAAAGTAAATACCTTGAATAAATCAGCAAAATAAATATACTTCCAACCAAATCAGATAAAAAAGAGAACACACAAATTACAAATGTGAACAAGGAAAGATGATATAGTATTGAAATAGTCTTGAAACATATAATAGATAATTGTGATTAAACAGCTTTTTCTCAATAAATTGAAATTTGGAGAAGAAAACTCCATTTAAAATATCTATGATCAGGATCACTCAAGAACAAATAGATGGCCAGGAGATGAGCATACCTGTAATCCCAGCACTTGGAAGGCTGAGGCAGGAGGATTGCTGAGAGTTTGAGGCCAGCCTGAATTGCATAGTGAAACCCTGTCTCAAAAAAATTAAAAAAAAAAAAATCTGAAAAATCCTTTCTGCTAAAGGTAATGTTTCCAAACTACTAACAATACTAATATTTATTTAAATATAAGAAATCTCTCCACCAAAAATTTCAGATCAAGGTGGCTTCACTCATGATTCTACCAAGTAGTTAATGAAGTAATAATTTATACCCTATTAATATTCTATTAAATTCTTACAAGATATTAAAGGTGGTACATTTCCCCACTACTTTTGTGAAGTCACTATTAATCTCAGAATAAAACTAGGTAATGATACTAAAAACTACAGACCAAAACTCACATAAATGTAGACACCAAAAAATTGAGCAAAACTCTTAAAGAATTTTTAGCAAATTAAATCTCATGCATATGTATGACACATGTATGGAATGCACAGATGGCTTAACAACTGGAAATTTAATATAACGTTAAATAGCAAGTATAATTTAACAAGGAATACATCTTGTCTTTGGCCCAGAAATATTCAGAATGACTTCTGGTCACCAGAAATGCCAACATGATTAGAGGATTAAAACTTTGTCAGAATATCCTCTGGCAAGGAAGGAAGGTGGATTAAATCATAACCACATTACCAAGCTCAATCACAACTATGAAATGAGACTCCAGTCAAAACTCTTGAATGCTAACTAAGGCTTGGTTACTTTGGCAAATATATCAAACTTCCAGGTGAAGCCATGGAATGTCCAGATCTGGGGCCATCCCAGACCTTGCCTTATGTCTTCTCCATTTAGCTATTCCTGAGTCTTATACCTTGTAACAAAAATAAAATCGTAAGTAAAGGTAGCACTTTTAGTAAGTTCTGTGAGTCATTCTAGTATTGTTCCTTGTTAGCACTTCCCTCCTTCACTCAGCCAAGATTTCTGAATACCTACTCTGGGCCTCTGAAGACAAAAGAAGCAATAGTCTCTTTCTTTGTGAAGTACCTGCTGAAAGAACATGGGCAGAAGATTAGAAAACATGGTGAAAATTATTTCATTGTCACTGTGGTAGCTGAAGAGAGCACAGGCAGCTAGCAAAAACCATGACTGGGTTCAGTTTGGAAAGATAAATGGGATTTGCTTACCTGGTGAGAGGCCAGGTAAGCATAAGTAGAAAGGCACTGGGAATCTGTCCGGACTTTCATTGATGGACAAAAGGAATTCCTGGGGGCCTTCTACAAGCAGATAACTTGGAAAACAGCTGTACATTTGGAATTGCTGTGCTGCACTGAGAGGACGTCAACACCTTCTGCAGTGTACCAGCCAGGGAAGCCAGGACTCATCTGTGACACTTTGGGAGGCCTACGCATGCTTTTACTCACCTTTCAACACAGCTGGTCTAGGCTGCATGGTTCCCCAGAAGCCAAATTCACAACTCCAACCTTCACTCCTACTCCTCCACCTAGCTACTTATATTCTGTAGAGCCATAAAACATTTCCACCCAACAGCCATTCAAATTTGGAACACTTGTACAATCTGCAGTGTGTCACATATCTCATCTCATTCAATTCTCCAAAACCTCTGGTGTAGGTATTCCTTCCCACCCACACTTGACAGTCAAGGAAACAGTAAAGCACATGCTCAATAATATCTGCAGGCCAGTGTCCTGCATTTCTTTCCATTACTCTAGTGTTTCTCCAACTGTAGTTTATAGGTTTCTTGCACCAGGAGTACTGAGCTACTTGTTGCAAATTCAGATTTTTGGAGGCCACCCCACACCTCCTGAACCTCTTCGTGGAATAAAAGCAGAGAATCAACGTTGGAACACACAGCTCAGTTAATGTCTAAATCCATTAGTATGGAGCCATGCTGTAATTTAGCTTAAAATGTCCTCTTTTTATTTCCACTCTGTGTTAGGAGGAGATTTTGAGCACAGTTGACTTCTTAATTGCACTATTTTTATATTGGTATGAACTAGTGCCCCAAGCATGATGATGACTTCCAGATCATTGGGGGATGCATCCCTCCAGGATGGGTGACAGGAGCTATCTGGGATGTTTCCTGGAGGAAGTCAGCAGGCTCTCCATGGTATTCTGCAGGGGCTGGCTCACTGCTCTATTTGTATTCTGAATACTTGTGCTAGCTGTGGATGCCAAGTCTTTCTCAGAAGGTTTGTAAGGCTGATTTTTTGTACTACTCACCCTAGTTTCCAGAACTCTTGCTATAGCCAAGTCCCACATTCTCTGCTAGGTATTGCAAATCTTCATCTCCACACTATCTGTGGTGAACACAGGCCCCACTGTGTACACCGTGGACATTCAGCAGAAGCTACAGGAAGCAGAGAGTGCCCAAGTTTAAGGTACTGATTCCGATTAGGTCCAGGGGGTGGCAAATCCAGAGATGTCCAATTGTGAGGATGTGAACTGAATGAAAAGATTGTCCTCCAGGCCTCTGCTCAACATCTATCTTTGTTTCAGATTAAGTCATGCACACAATAACATCAAGTTATAGCAGAGAACCAGGTCCATGAGTTTATCAGACACACCAGACCAATAATGCAACCCCCTCACCTGGATCATATAAAAGGAGGGACATTCAACAATAGGGTATGGTGGTGCCATACAGATGTGTCATCACACCACCTGGTAAACACATCACAAGATCAAAAGGCCAGGAACCAAGATCTCTTGTCCTCTGTCTCAGCTCAGCTAAGATCAGTTTCCTTAATAAAGCATATTCACACTGCAAATCAGGCTTTGAACCAACTGCACCGTCAACAAGTTCGATGTCCCCATGCAGAAGCTAATTTTAATCTAGCTACCAGGACTTCTCACACCTCTGTAGAAAATCTGCTTGCCTTATTGACTACCAAGTGAACCTTGAGTACTTGGTCTGATAAGGCTGACAAAATTAATGTAGCTCATGAAGTTGTCATTCAATAATGGCTCACTGTGGAAAGACAGGCATGTATGTATACTATGTTACTGATATAGCCTGGTCAAAAATCCCTCTTAAAAGTTGTTTTGTTCCTCTTTAAATAGACTATTTTTAATGAATTTTTGAAGTTCAGTATGTTATGTTATGTTATGTTATGTTATGTTATGTTATGTTATGTTATGTTATAGCAATGATGGTAAATCTATGGCACCTGTGCCACTGGCGGCTTTTGTTATTAACAGCTTTTAAAGATTTGCCATCACTGCTACAAGACAGTAAAAATTGTAGGCAGTGTCTGGAGGGAAGTCATGAGGGCTTTGCAGTGGTCAGAAGCAGCTGTGACTGACTGGTTTTTTTTCAGAATAATCCAGAACTAATGATCGGATCTCAAGAAGTGAAACTTTCATCAAGATATTATTCTTCTTTCCATACCCTGAAGCAGATTCGATTATTTTTCTATACTAAAACCTATCTGGGAAAAAAGGGTTCAGTTATAACATTCCATTTTCCACCAGGACTGAAGTAATCACAGTCTGCATATTTAGGAAAACAGGATCTAAATCTTGAGATAGCTAGAAGAAAAACTTTCAACAAAAAAGTATTAAGTATTGATAATCAAACTCAGGGGACTTCTCTAACAGCTACATCCTTGGTCATGTTACATTTTTTTACTTTGAGACAGGGTCTTGCTAAGTTGCCCAGGTTAGCCTCAAATTGTCATCTCTTACTTCAGCTCCCAAGTACAGTACCTGGGATTACATGAAAGCAACACCACATCTCACCTCAACAAGTGAATTTCTTAGTACAAAGATGGATTCCTGAGTCAGGCAGCACTCTAAATCCAAAGAAACTGAGAGATCTCTGATCCTCATGGGCTGTAATCTCTTGGAGACCAAACAGGGAAGCAAAGTAGAGAACTTACTGATTGGCTACAGCCAAGTTTGCCTATTTGTGGGTGGTAAGATGAGAACTTTGCCATAGTCAAATGTGGTCTGGTGGGAGGCTGCTTGTATAATCAATGGGTTTGATACACTTTTATGAATACCTGGAACTCATTTTTTACTTTTAGCTTAAGTCAGTTATAAGAAATGACTCCAGGTTAAGTTCAGGTTTGCTTACACAGTAGAGACTACCTACAGGTAGACATTCAAATTAATAACCTTACTTTAATGAGATAAACAATTACAAGCCCCTTTCCTTGCTGACATGCAAGTGTAATTTCATATGTGATTACAGTAACAAAGCATGGGAAGTTTAAAAGATGTCAGGAAAATATTACCGAAACTAATAATTACACAGTTAACCAAGTTTAGTGGCAGAAAGGGAAGAGAATGAATTCTTTCTCAGAGCCTTTTGTAGGAGTGCAGGTCTACCAACATGTTAACCAAACTTCTGGTCTCCAGAACTGTGACATAATAAAACACCTCTGGAGAAATATGTTGAAGGCATGTTGGAAAGGGCAATATCTCAGTAAGGTATGAAAAGACACCAATGCCTAATGAGTGAGGACAGTAAAGGTTAAAATTGTGTTGCACAGGAAGCTTGGCTCCCATGAAGCTACTGCAATCTAGATGTAATTCATTTTAATCATCCTTGAGTACAATGAGAATATCACTTTGAAGAGAGATACAAAGAGCAGTTTATCCAGAATGCAAACCACTGATATCATATTTATTTCCTCCTACTTACCCATTAAGTTCCTACTGAGTTTCAGGTAGGAACTTCGGGTATTGTGGGTTTTTGGGTCACATCAGAACCCAAGCTAAAATACCCTCACTCTTGTGTGGCTTTCATTTTAGGCAGAAGGAATGCAGAGATAATTTTAATGATGTGGACAATTATATTTTTATGCTATGGATAATTATAAGAAATTGTTAAGAATGCTAAGAAAAAAGGGGTTATATTCTTGTAATTAAAATATTTTCCACTGATTATTTGTCCTGAGCGGGGAATGTAGACAGCAGGGGAACCCATTTTGAATAATGTTCAATTTTATTTAAATGAATCAGGGAGCCATAACAGTGATTTGAACAGAAGACTTATTTAGGACTATTATGTTGAGAATTGTCAGAAGCTGGGAGACCATTTAGAAGCATGAGTAAAATGCACCTATTTTCGAATGGTAGTAATAACTGAGTTGGTAGTAATGGTCCTGAGATGTGGACAGTTTTTGACATTACTGGAAAGGTGAGCTAAAAATTTCCTTAATGATCAGAATATGGGCTATGGGTGAAATACATATGTAATGGGACAGTATCCCATTTCAAATATCTCTGCAAATAATGAGCAGACTGAAGAGAATCGAGAGTTCCTTTGATCAGGACTGGGTTTCCTAATTTAAAAAGGAGTATGTTACTTAGCATTCCATGGCTATGACAAAATACCTAGGTGTAGGGAGTGGCGGGATAGCTTCACTGCTGCCACCCCGTCTCTCCCTCCTGTAGGCATCTGGTGTGTCAGCCTATATTTCCCATGATCCTCTCCCGCCCGACCCAGGATATGACGGCGACCTATCCGTAACTTCCTGCCTCTGCTTCTTTATACGCCAGGAACACTTTTCAATAAACGAGACTTGATTGGAATCCCTCAACTTGTCTCCGTCTCTCTTTCCTCTTGCCCATGTCCCCCCTTCCCCATTTCTCCCCTCCAGGTGAGACCCACGGACTGATCCGCGGGCCGGATCAAGTAGCGCCCAACGTGGCCTTGCCCAGTTAGGACTATCCAACGGAGACTGTTTACAGAAGTAAAGTATATCCCTGGCCAGGGTGATTGTTCCAGGACTTTGTCCCTGTGATCTCGTCTTGCCCGAGTCACGGTAGGTGAACGGAATCCACTTCCCTTTTCCCTTCGACATGGGTCAAGTATTAAGTGAACACAAATTGTTCATAAACGGCCTCAGGGAGGCCCTCAAGGTGAGAGGGATAAAGGTTAAGACAAAAGATTTATTACAATACTTTCAGTTTGTACACAAGGTGTGCCCCTGGTTCCCTCTAGAGGGCTCCATTGATACTAAACGATGGGACAGAGTAGGAGATGCTTTAAAGGACTATTATAGAGTTTTTAGTCCCGAAAAAATCCCGGTGACCTCTTTTGCATATTGGACTTTAATCTCTAAACTGCTGACTCAACGTCATGCAGATCCCCAAATTAACGAAATGCTTACTCCAGGGGAGGCTACATTGCGCTCCTCCCGCAATTCTACCCCAAAACCATTAGACATCCAGTGTGCTCAGTCCCCCTGGCTCTGTGATTCTTGATATCCCAGAGCCCCTTCAAGATTGCGACTTACTGCCACTTCCTCTTTCTGGAGCACACGAGGACACTCAAAATGGCGCCTACATCTGGTGGTGTTTACCTGCCACCTAGCATTCCCACATTGGCATTTCCGGTAATGGAAACGACACTACCCCCACAAAATGGCACCCCACATAATGGTGAGGCACAAGATGGCGCCGTGCCGCCGGCCCCACAGGTCATTAGGACCCACACGCCATTCACTGTAACCACTTTAAAGGAATTAAAAACAGTGGTCACCCAATATGGCCCCACAGCTATTTTCACTCTTGCTGTTCTAGATTCCATGACTCAAGGTTGGATTATTCCAAATGAATGCAAGGACTTAGCCAAAGCCACTCTTTCTGGGGGCAATTATTTACTTTGGAAATCTGAATTTATGGACTAATGTGAATTTATAGCAAGAGACAATGCCAATAGACAACAAAATCCTTGGACCTTCCCCATGCTAGCAGGAACTGGCGACTTTAATACAAAAGAAGCCCAAATGCCATATGATCCTGGCCTTTTTGCTCAAATTAATACGGCCGCCTATACGGCTTGGAGAAAACTTCCTTCCAGTGGAGAAGTTACCTCTTCTCTCACTAAAATTAAACAAAAAGCAGAAGAGCCCTTCGCTGATTTTGTTGATCACCTCTTACAGGCAGCTGAGTGCCTCTTTGGCTCCTCAGAAAACAACACCACCTTAATCAAACAATTGGCATATGAAAACGCAACATCCACCTACCTGTTCAACATCTAGGAGTCAACCCAAAAGGTTTAATCCCTAACGCCTTATGGCAAATGGATGTTACTCATTTCAATAAATTTGGCAACTTAAAATATATACATGTAATTATTGACACATATAGTGGCTTCATCTTTGCAACCCTCCAAACTGGAGAAGCTACCAAACATATTATAGCTCACATGCTGTCAGCATTCTCGGTTCTGGGATGCCCTCAACAGCTCAAAACCGATAATGCCCCTGGCTATACCAGCACCTCCTTCGCTCAATTTTGCAAGTGCCTTAATATTCTTCATACTACAGGTATACCTTACAATCCTCAAGGACAGGGCATTGTTAAACATGCACACTGCTCACTTAGGTCCACTATAGATAAAATAAAAGGGGGAACATGGTACCCTACTCGAGGATCCCCCAGAAATATCCTTTCACATGCTCTATTTATTTTAAATTTTTTGACCTTAGATGCCTCAGGCTGCTCTGCGGCGTCTCATTTCTGGCATACACAAGACACAGACACAATTTGCATCTGTACTTTGGAAAGACCCAATGACCAATACATGCAATGGCCCTGACCCTGTTATTATCTGGGGACGAGGCTCAGTCTGTGTTTACTCCAAACAAGAAAAAGAGGCTAGATGGTTACCTGAACGCCTCATAGATAGATAGCCCTTCATCAAAAACACTATGCGACGCCCAGGAATAATATCCTTTCCTGAGGCACAACCCCCTATGCTCTCTTACAGATGATACAACTTTCCAAAGCCTTACGGGCCATCAATGGACTCCTGACACGACTACATCTAATGGGTGGCAATTCTCATCAACCCTGGAACTGGGAATTCTATCGCTGAGAAGGTCTACCAAGTAACGAGTGGAGAAAGGTTCGGGCCTGGTCAGGATCGGGAAATCCAAACTTTAAGATCCCATCCTGTGAGTTTGTGCCCATTGAGCCATGCCACAATAGATTACCAGTCTATCTTTGCCCTGCTGCAACAGAAGGTAGATCATACTGTAACTCCCCAGGAGAGTACTACTGTGCCTACTGGGGTTATGAAACGGTTGCAACAGGATGGCAACCCTCCTTCCCCAATAAACACCTTAAATTAAAGTGGGGGCCATCAGGTCGCCATCCACTCAGTCATTGGGAAGGAGAAATAGAAAACTCTGAGTATCTAGACATCACCATCATCACTCCTTATGAAGAGGGCTGGCTGACAGGGCGCATCTGGGGAATTCAATATTACAAGAGTGGCACAGACAGGGGTGGTCTTATTCACATAAAAAAGGCTCCTATACAGACCCCAGCCATGCCTGTAGGCCCAAATCCTGCCCTAGTGCCATCCAGAGGGAGCGCCAATGCCGCTGTCCAACCCCACCCCCCCCGCACCACCATAAGCCACCTAGCCCCAGAAACTTCCCGTGCCTTCCCATCCACTTTAACCCCCATAAACCAATTGGGTCTTACACCCACCCCCCTACGTCCAAGTTCTAACCTGTTTAATTTAATTGCAGGGGCATACACCACCTTAAACCATACACAGCCTAATTTAACTCAATCTTGTTGGTTATGTCTAAGTGCCCCAAAAGAGACCACCTAAGAGAAACCTCCCTCTCCTCCATGTGGGGAGGCCTTTTTCCTTACATTGCCCCCTTATTAGGCCCACTAGCCGCCTTGCTACTGCTTCTCACTGTAGGCCCCTGCATTTTCCAAAGGATCATGACTCTTCTTAACAATAGGGTTGACGCACTCCTGGCCAAGCCCATTCAGGTACATTATCATCAATTGGAGATGGCAGATCAAAAAACTTGGAGGGAAACAATCCCTACAAATGGCCCATATAATGATGTGTGAGCCAACTGCCCTGAGGCACTGGACAGGCAGCCAGAGACGGGCAACTAGGACACAGATGTTACGCCACCGGCTGCCTAAGACAGGCACAGGACCAAATGCTGTCCTGCAGGCCCATGACGGGTAAGGCCTCGTTGGGTTTATATGAAGAGTCCTTGACCCAAGACAGGCGCTGTCCTCACAGGGCCTGCCATACTCCCATAAAGTGATAAGGGAGGAGATGTAGGGAGCGGCAGGATAGCTTCACTGCTGCCACCCCATCTCTCCCTCCTGTAGGCATCCGGTGCGTCAGCCTACATTTCCCATGATCCTCTCCCGCCCGACCCAGGATATGACGGCGACCTATCCGTAACTTCCCGCCTCCGCTTCTTTATAAGCCAGGAACACTTTTCAATAAATGAGACTTGATTGGAATCCCTCAACTTGTCTCTGTCTCTCTTTCCTCTTGCCCAAGTCCCCCCTCCCTGTTTTTCCCCTCCAGGTGAGACCCACGGACTGATCCGTGGGCCGAATCACCTAGGCAAAACAGCTTAAGGAGGAAACATTTATTTAGTTTATGGTTTCAGCCCACAGTAGACTGGTTTCATTTCTTTGGACCTAAAGTTAGGCAAAACATCATGGCAGCGCTATCTGCCCAAGCTGTGGGGCCCCTGATGGTCAGTTAGCACTATCTCGACAGGCCTGCTGGCTGCTGGCCTAGCCACAGACAAGTCAGACAGGCAGCCTTTGAGTGTGTTGCTGACTGTGGAGGTACTTACACCCTGAACAGCACTACCAGCAAATCGGCCAGGGCCACAAGGCCAAAGCAGCCCCAGGGAAGCAGAAAGAAGTGACACTGGCCTCCTTTTACCCCAGTTAGAAGGCAGGCCATGGTACCTGGATTTTTTTTTTTTTTTGGCAGGGGACGGGTTCCTAAGAAACTGGAAGCCACATGTGGAACTATTGACTGCCCTGCCCCCGTAAATGTGCAGCGTGTACCACAATTGATGGATACAGGAGCTGAGGCTGAGCCGACACTAATATACAGCAACCCAAACCATTTTACAGGACCTACTGCACGCATAGAAGGCTATGGAGGTCACTACATCATGGCCCAGAAGACTTTGAGTATTGGGCATTTGCCCCGACACCTGTGTGATGCAATGGGCCTTCCAGAAAACTATTGGCATAGCACAACTTTGTGTCATGGCCTGGTGGCCCAGCACCTGGCCACCTGGAAGAAGCCACAGTGTGTCACTGTTTTATATTGATGTTAACCTGATCTTCTTCCAGATTTGAAAGCTGCCATGCACAGTCTGAAGAAAGTTTTGTGACATGGGTGCAGGCCATGGACAAAGACAAGGTCTAGGAAACTGGCTTGTCAAATTCTTGGGTGTTACATGGTCTGGTAAGACCAGACCACAACAGCACAGCAATGACAGGCATCTGTGGGCTTGCTAGACTTCTGGCAGAAGTACTGCACCTAGGAGGGCTGGGTCTGTGGTCCTTGCTCCTGGTCAGATGCCATTCCTAGCAGCATCCCATATGCAGCAGTCAGTATTTTCAGTCAGATGCTATGCTTATCATTGCAACACCTGGTCAAGGCACCTATTAAGTCATTTCCTGGTAAGAAGTGGGGCTTATGTCCAACAGACTTACCCTGCCATGCCCTTTATATCAGATGACCAAAATAGGGCTGAACAGGTGCAGCAGAAGCTGCTTTTTAGGACTCAGAGGACTGCTGCACAGATGCAAGTCCTATGCGTCACTGACCCTAACCTGCCACTTACCCTAAACATCAGTGTAAATGACAATGGATTTGCCGAGGGCCTGTGGCAAACACAGGGAAAACAGAAGCAACCTGCTGGGTTTTGGTCAGTTGTGGAAGGGAGCTGAGAACCGGTATTTCCTGATTGAAAAGCAGCAGTGCTATATGCTGTTGCGCATGCCTGTGGGGAATCACAGGACAGATGGAGGTCTAGGCACAGATGTCCCAGCAGCAGGGTGGCATAGGCCCCACTCTCACACGTTCGTGGATGTACCTCTAATGGCAGGCCTCTTTGTTGGCTGGTCTGTTAGCAGCCAAACCAGCAAGTTTTGGGACCCTTGATATACATGGCCCAGGAATCCATCCAGGAGGACTACAAGACTTGACCCCTTACCCCTGTGCAGAAGGCAAAGAGGGATCTACAATTGATGCTGGATAAACTAATGGCTCTAATCATGACCCAAACTCACAAGGGATAGTGGTTACTGTCCAGTCAAGTCCAGTCTAGAAGTACTCTGGTTTGAAACCAGAACAGGCAGGTCAAACCAATGGGCACAGTTGTAGAGTATGATTTGTTGTGATACATGAAAGAGACAACCTACATGTGTGCATGGGAAGCTGGGCCATGAGGGGCTGACACACTGGCTGCCACCCTGGGCAGGTAGGAAGTGACAGGTAGGGCACTGTTTCTTGTTGGGTGCCAACCTGTGGTGAGACATATGGGAGCATGGTTAAAAGCTGACCAGGTATCATGGTTCTGGACATAAACCCCTCCTCTCACTGGGAAATGACTTACCAGGTGCCTTGACCAGGCATTGCAATGGTTGACCGCTCGGAATAGCATCTGACCAAAAATATTGTCTGCTGCATAAGAGATGCTGCTAGGAATAGCATCTGACCAGGAGCAAGGACCACAGACCCAGCCCTCCAACTGAAGCCCTGGCTCAACGTATGGCCCAGACCTTGAATGTTTCATGCCAGACTTTGATGTTACCTATGGATGAAACTGTTCAAATGAAAAAAAGTGGTTTTGCACAAGCATGAGTCTTCATTTGGTAACTACAGGTACTTGTGCCCTGTTACACATGTTACATTTACATAACCCCAATCTTTGAAGGGGTGGGATGTGGGGAACTGCTTTGAAGCTCAGGGGCATCTAAAGACACCTGAGGACATGACCCTACCTGTCTAGTGTAGGCACACAGTGGGGTACAGTTATGTAACCATGACTTAGTACAGGTAAACACATATTTGTTGGTTACCAAACTATGTAAGAATGTAAACATGAGATAGCAACTTGTATAAGAAATTATACAATGAAGATGCAGGCAGCTTTCTTGTACTCTCTCCTGTGCTCCCTGCTGCCTACTGTTGTTGCTGACACCTTGCACATGTGAGTTAATCTTGGGACCTGACCCACAACAATCTCCCTTGGGGCTCCCAAGTTATCTCCACATTCATGCTTATTAGCATTATTATATAAAAAAAAAAAGAGCCCAAATGGCCACTGATGGGTAAATGAATACAGAAAAAAGGCTACATGCATAAAATGGAATGTTAATGTTTTTAAAAGGATAGAATTTGTCATGATTATGACATGATAGTACGTGAAGTAAGGCACAAAGTAAAGGCAAGAACTTAATTCTTATATGGAGAATGAGTAGTAGTGATAGTGTGATGGTTGTCAGAGGCTGGGTATATTGGGAAACTAGCTGCTAAACAATATAAAATTTAATTTTACAAAGTAAAAAGACTTCTGGACATTCACTGCATGATAGTGTATCAGTGTCTTAAAACAACTGAACTTAAAAATGGTTCATATAGTAAACTTTTTACCTGAATTTTATAATTAAAAATTCATAGTGAGAAATCCAAACATGTCTGTTTGAAATCTTTGTACATTTCATCTGGTGTGAACTTTTTGGTGCTGAATGAGGTGGGAATTTTGGTTAAACACCCTCCCACATTCATTACACCGGTAAGGCCTTTCTCCAGTATGAGTTCTCTTATGTTTGATGAGGCTGGAGTTGTATCTATAGTTTCCCATCTCTATTGTATTCATAAGTCTTTTCCCCAGTGTGAACTCTCTGATGACTGAGTGTGGAGCTATCCACAAAGAACTTCCCACATTTGCTGCACTTGCAAGTTCTCTCTTGAGTGTGAACTTTTTGATGCCAGATGAGATGGGACTTTTGGCTAAAGACTTTCCCACATTCACTGCACTCATAAGGCTTTTCTCCAATGTGATTGCTTCAATGTGTGATTTCATGTGAATTGTGCCTAAAGAATTTCCCACATTCACTACACTCATAAGGTTTTTCTCCAGTATGAACTCTCTGGTGTGTATCTGATATGGAGTGATATCTTAAAAGTTTCCCACACTTGCCACATGCATAAGGCCTTTCTCCAGTGTGAACTCTGATTACTGAGCATGGAGCTGTCCATAAAAAACTTCCCATTCACTGTATACATAAGGTCTTTCCACAAAGTGCAGCCTCTGATGTCTGTTGAGTGTGATGCAATACTTAAAGAACTTCCCACATTCACTGCACTCATAAGGCCTTGCTCCAGTGTGAACTCTCTGATGAATGAGGGTGGAGCTGTCCATGAAGAATTTTCCACATTCACTGCATGCATAAGGTCTTTCTCCAGTGTGAACTTTCTGATGTCTAATGAGTGTACAGTGGTATCTGAAGAATTTGTCACATGCATTGCACTCATAAGGCCTTTCCCTAGTGTGAACTCTCTGATGAATAATAAGAGTCAAGCTACCAATAAAGAATTTCCCTGTCACTGCAACAATAAGGCCTTTCTCCAGTGTGAACTTTCTGATATCTAATCAGTGTAGAACTGTGCATAAAGGACTTCCCACACTGGCTCACTTGTCTTTTTCCAGTGTGGATTTTCTGGTGATAAATAAGGTGGGACTGTGTAAAGAAGGCCTTCTCACATTGGCTACATTTATAAAGCCTTAGCCTGGTATGAATTCTCTGGTTACAGCGGTTAGACCTTTTTGTAAAGAATCCTTCAATGTGGATATTCTGCTGCTGAACAAGGTGGGACTTCTTCATGAAGCCCTTCCCACATTTAAAACACTTATAAGGCCTTTCTCCATTGTGAATCTTCTAGTGGTCAACAACATTATATTTGAAACTGAAGGCCTTTCCACACTCACCACACTTATAAGGCCTTTCTCCAGTGTGATTTCACTGATGTTTAATGAGGTTGGACTTGTATCTAAATAATTTCCCACATTGACTACAGTCATACAGTTTTTCTGCAGTGTGGATTTCTTGGTGCTCAAAAAGCAGATATCGGTGGCAAAAGTCTTTCCCACATTCTTGGCAGCTATAATCATTTTGTCCACTTTGGAAGGCCTCACTTCCCTGAATATCAACATGCAGCTTCCAGCCAGGGTAAGGGGCCATTTACTGAAGAAGGGCTGAGTGGCAGTGAAGTCCTTCCCATCTGCTTTGCTCACTCCCCTCCTCTCTGCTATGTGAGTGCTGAGGTTCTTCGGAAATGAAAGGCCCCACTCAGCACTTCTGGGATGATTCACTCTGAGCGGCTGCTGTTGGTGCTTGTAAAACCCTGCCAGGAGCTTGCGCAGTTCTCGCTCAGGATGTGCTACCTTGTGCTCAACCAGGTGCAGAAGGTGTCTCAAAAGCAAGCTGTCCCAGAATCCAGTCCCAGGCCCTGACCATGCATGTGGGTTGAATCTCAGTGCACAGGGAAACCTTGTAACTTCACTTCCAGGCAGTAAGACCACAGCAGCATCTGAAATCACCCTTAAGACCTACAGGAAGTACCCATAGGCCTAACCGGGCCACACCCAGCGAACTCCAAGCAGCAAGGAGGGCCCGGAATCCAGTCCCAGGCTCTGACTGCACACACAAGTTGAATTCCAGCACATGGAGAAGCCTTAGAACTTTGCTCCCAGGCAGTAAGACCATGTCCTGCATCTGAAATCTCCAGAGGACACACAGAGTCCCCGCAGGCCCAAATGGCCCACACCCAGTGAGCTCCAAGTGGCAAACAGTTGCCAGCAGTCTGCCCTGGGAGCTAAAAAGTCGGCCAGGTGATTCCAAGTGCACCAAGGCAGCTTTAAAACATCACTCAAAACCCAGAAATAGGTGCAACTCTAGCATGCACAGAGAAACACCATGCTGCCCTGGGACCTTGGCCCACACCACTGTGCACTTCCTGTGCAACTCCTGCTGGCACTGAGGAACACCATGCCGCCCTGAGACCTTGGCCTTTGCCCCTATGTCTGGACTCAGAACATCTGCTGGCCCCTCAAGGACACTCACTACCTCCTGGACCTATTGCTATTAATTCAGCTCCCACTCTTTCTCCCAGAACCTTGGACTGCATCGGATTAACTGTGCTAACTTGAAGGGAGATTCAGTAACTGCCTCACCCAAACAGAAGATCTCAGCAGGCTCCAGTCAGTGTAGTGAGTATGCCTCTAAAATACAGGTGTACAGTGGGTAAATAGGACCAGTAGTAAAGCTCCCTCCAACTAACTGTAAGACCTTGGTGAATCTGACAAGAGTGTGGGTGACTCCTTCCTGCACACAGAAAACATCAGGCAGGGTGAGGAGTGTGCCAATAAGGACTCCCCGCAACTTAAAGAAAATCACAAGGGCTTATGACACACACAGACACACAATAGAGACACAGTAGGGCCTCAGCTGACACAAACATTATAGACAGGGAGATTTGCTGACCTGGAATAACCTAAGGGTAAAGTAACAGCAGGAACTAAAAGTAGACCTACATCAATACTACTAGGCTTGAAAGCCCAGGAAGACTATAGGACTCACCCAACAGGCCCTACAGTGGGAAGTCAGGTGACCGGCCCACCTATTCATTGTGGGACCCAGCAACTAGACAAACATCAACCTTACATTAGGACCCCAAGATATACACTACCAACAGTTGACATTAGTGGGATTGAAGAACCAAATATTAACTTGAAAGGGGAAAATGGCAAAACAAAAAAAGCAAAATGCAATCTCAAACATCTAGTCCACCAGGACAAAGTACAGGAGACATTGAAATAGAGCATTTCAAAAGTAACACACTGGAAATCTCTGAAAAGACAGTGGGTTAAATAAAAGAAAAATTCCATGAGGCTATAGAGGAAATCAAACTAGAAGTAATCCCTCATGTAAAGACAGAAATAACAACCTTAGTAAAGGAGGTACTCAGCACAACTAACGAAGAAATAGAGAAAAAAGTACAGGATCATGTGAAACTGATTGAAACCTTGAATGAACAATATAGAAAACAAGCAGAATACATGAAACAAACTCAAAGACACATTCAACAAACAAAAAATTCTATTCAAAGCTGGCAAAACCATTTAAACAAAGCTGAGGATAGGATTTCAGACTTTGAGGACAAGATCACAATCAGTGATCATGAAAGGATGGAACTTTTAAAAATAACAAAGCAGCATGAAATGAAATCCAGCACCTTCAAGATGATGCCAAGAGCAACAATATAAGATTACTAGGCATCAGTAAAGATGCAAGAGTCAATGCAAATGACATAACTAAAATAAACAAAGAACAGCAGAAAATTTCCCAAACATGGGGAAAAAATCTGATATGCAGGGAAGTGAGACTACAGGACACCAAACAGTCATAACCAACATACATCTACACGCAGACATATAATAATTAAGATCTCAGACATACAGCATAAAAACAGAATACTAAAAGCTGTTAGAGAAAAGACACAACTCAGCTATCACGGAAAGCCCATTAGAATCACAGCAGACTTTTCAGCACAAACCCTCAAGTCAAGAAGAGCTTGGAGTGAGGTATTTCAAGCCCTGAAAGAAAACAACTTTCAACGCAGACTGATATACCCAGCAAAACTTTCATTCAAATTTAATGGAGAAACAAGATACTTCCATGACAAAGAACTGAAGAAATTCACATCCACCAAACCAACCCTAGAAAAAGTAATGAAAGACATACTAGATAGAGATGAAAATGACCACAATCCCCAGAAAAACAAGAGAAAGAAACCACCAGGTAGGACAAGCAATTAAATAAGGGGAAAAAGCAGAAAGCAAACAACTGGAACATAACATGGCAAAGTTGAGCCATTATGTATTAGTGATATCCATAAATGTAAATGGCCTCAATTCACCTATCAAAAGAAATAGGTTGACAGAATGGATGGATCAAGAAACACGATCCTACAATGTGCTGTATACAAGAAACACATCTGACCCAAAAGGAAACTCATAGATTAAAAGTCAAAGGATGGAAAACAGTATTCCATGCAACAGGAACCCAGAAAAAATCAGGGGTAACTATTCTAATTGCAGACAACGTGAACTTCAAACCTAAAATGATTAAAAGATGAAGAAGGTCACTACATACTCATTAGTGGAAAAATTCAAGAGCAAGAACTAACAATTATAAATATATATGCACCAAATACAGGAGCACCTAACTATATAAGGCAGATACTAATAGATATGAAAAACCAAATACAGAAGAACACAATTATAATGGGACCTTAACACCCCATTGTCACAAAGAGATCAACTAGACAAAAAGTCAGCAAAGAAATAATAGAACTAAATCATACCTGTGAGCTATTGGACTTAGTAGATGTTTACAGAGTGTTCCACCCAACCACAACAGAATACATATTCTTCTCAGCAGCGCATGGGACATTCTCCAAAATACACCATATCTTGTCCCATAAAACATCCTTAAGTAAATGCAAAGGTATTGAAATTATCCCATGCATAATATCTGACAATGCTCTGAAATTGGAAATTAATGGCAAAAGAAATTGCAAAACCTGCATAAATACATGGAAATCAAATAACCTTTGGAACAACCAGTGGGCTACAGATGAAATTAAAGAAGAAATAAAGCAATACCTACAAGTCAATGAAAATGTGGAAACAACGTACTGTAATCTGTGATTTGCAATGAAAGCAATCTTAAGAGGGAGGACAAATAAACAACCTAATGCTTAATCTCAAGCTTCTAGAAAAAGAAAAGCAAGTTAAACCCAAAGCTCACAGAAGAGAGGAAATTATAAAGATTAGAACAGAAATCAATGCAATTGAAACTAAAAACAATACAAAGAATTAATACATAAAAAAACTGGTTTTTTTGAGAGAATAAACAAAATTGACAAACCTCTAGGTAACCTTATAAAGAAAAAGAAAAAAAAACCCAACTGCATGCAATAAGGACTGAAAAGGCGGAAATTACTACAGATCCCATGGAAATCCAAAAGATCATGAATACCTACTTTGAAAATCTCTACTCACCTAGAGTGGAAAACACAGAGGAACACATGAACTACCAATGCTCAACCAAGAAGATATAGCAATTTTGAATAACCAATATCAGCTATTGAAATTGAAAACATAATTAAAAATTTACCAACAAAGAAAAGCCCAGGTCCTGATGGATTCACGGTTGAATTCTACATGAAATTTAGAGATTTGATGCCAATACTCCTTAACCTCTTCAATGAAATGAAAAGGAAGCAATCCTCCCTAAATCATTCCTGGAGGCAAGTATTGTTCTCACTAAAACCAGAGAAAGACCCAACCAAAAAGGAGAACTATAGGCTAATCTCACTAATGAACATTGATGCAAAGATTCTCAACAAAATACTGGCAAATAGAATGCAGCAAATCATCAAGAAGATTATACATCATGACCAAATGGGGTTCATCCCAGGAATGCAGGGATGGTTTAACATACGCAAATCAATAAATGTAATACACCACATCAACAGAGCCAAAAACCAAAACCACATGGTCATCTCAATAGAAACCTTTCGATAAAGTCCAGCACATGTCCATAATAAAAACCCTTCAGAAACTCAGAATACACTGTGTCTACCTCAATCTTATAAATCTTAAAAATCTATGACAAACCAACAGCTAACATTATACTAAATGGCCAAAAACTGAAAGTTTTCACTTTAAAATGAGGAACAAGATATGGATGTCCACTATCACCACTCCTATTCCATATAGTTCTGGAAACACTAGCCAGAGCAATCAGACAAGAGAGAGAAATAAAAGGAATAAACATAGGAAAGGAAAAAGTTAAATTACCACTATTTGCAGATTACATGAGACTCTATATAGAAGACCCAAAAAACTCCATTAAGACTACTAGAAGTAATAAATTCAGCAGTGTAGCTGGATACAAAGTCAACACTCAAAAATCAATAGCATTTCTGTAAACTCACCGAGAGAGAAATGATGGAAGTATCACTCTTCACAATAGCATCTAAAAAAATGAAATACTTAGGAATCAACCTAAGAATGTAAAATACCTATATACTGAAAATTATGCTATGCTAAAAAAGGAGATTGAAGAGGATATTAGAAAATGGAAGGACATTCCTTGCTCTTGGTTAGGAAGAACCAACATTATGAAAATGGCCATACCCCCAAAACTGTTATACAGATTTAACACAATCCCAATCAAAATAACATTGACATACCTCACAGATCTAGAGAAAACACTCCTAAAATTCATTTGGAAACAGAAGAAACCTAGAATAGCAAAGGCAATTCTGGGCAACAAAGGCAAGGCAGGAGGCATCTCAATTCCTGACTTGAAACTATACCACAAAGCCACAATGCTAAAATCATCATGGTACTGGCTAAGAAATATACCTGAGGATCAATGGAACAGATTAGAAGATGTAAGCACAACTACAAAGACACTCAGCCACCAGATATTTGACAAAGGGGCTAAATATGTCCACTGGAAGAAGGATAGTGTCTTTAATAAATGGTGTTGGAAAAATTGGCTCTCCACATGCCAAAGACTACTAGATCCATGCATATCACCATGCACAAAACTAAAGTCTAAATGGATCAAAGACCTCAATATTAAAACAGAAACACTAGATCTACTGGAAGACAAGATAGGTAGAAGTCTTGGAGACACAGGGGTAGGCAGAAAATTCATGAACAAAACACAAAGTGCCCGAGAAACACTTCAAAGAATCAACAATTGGGATCTCCTATTATTGAAGTTTCTGCACTTCAAAAGAAATCACCAACTGAGTGAAGAAAAAAAAAAATCCACAGAGTGAGAAAGAATTTTACCCAACAACCCTTCAAAGGACTTATGTCCAGAACATAAAAAGAATTGAAAAACATCAAGCTCCCCCAATTCAAAGACCCTCTCCAAAAATGGGCATCAGAGATGAACACACAGTTCTCAGATGAAGTTATACAAATGGCAAATAAATACATGAAGAAATGTTCACCATCACTGGTCATGTGAGAAATGCAAATTAAAACAGCATTGAGATTTCATCTCACTCTGGAAAGAATAGCTGCCATCAAGAAATCAACTGATAACAAATGCTGGCAAGTCTGCAGGGAAAAAGGAACACTGCTCCACTGTTGGTAGAAGTGTAGACTGGTGCAACCACTATGGAAATCAGTGTGGAGAATTCTCAGAAGACTAGGATTGGAAGTTCCATTCAGCCCAGCTATTCCCCTCCTGGGTATTTTCCCAGAAAAACTCAAAAGGCCATATCATAGTGATATATGTGCACCCATGTTCGTAACAGCACAATTTGTAATAGCTGAGTCTTGGAAACAACCAAGATGTCCATCAACTGCAGAGTGGATGAAAAAGATGTGGTATTCTTATACAATGGAATATTACTCAGCTATTAAAAGGATGATCTTGAGGACTTCATAGGCAAATGGAGACAACTTGAGGCTATCCTCATTAGTGAAATAAATAAGAATCATATTTATAAATATCACATTGTGTCTCTAGTGTAAAAAGTAATAAGAACTGTAGGAGTAATAAAACCCAAAATGTGTAATTGCTATTGTAATAAAAGGAAGTGCTCTAAAGGATATAACTGCATGTAAGTTTAAGTGTGTAGGACTGATAACCATATTACTAAGTTTTTGTTGGATCATTGAGCAGAACTGTTCACAGTCTAACTGTTTGAACATCCACTTTGTATACTTTACTTTTTATAACTTGAACAACTACTTCTTAAGAGGACAATATGTCATTATTAACTAGTGATTTCTTACTGGATTTTTTTTTTTGAAATTATGTATTATTTCTACCCTTTTTCTGTTTGTTTGGTTTTTTTTTAATTAAAAAAAAAAGTGAGCTGCACGGTACACAGTGCTGGGTTTCCTGGGTGGATGAGCCTGGCGCTGGAGTGATGACCCATGATGCTGCGGCAGGAACACATTGCTCAGCAGGTTCCTCCTCATCCCCAGCTCCATGCCAGCCTATGAGAAGAGACATGCTGTGGGAGTGTTTTGAACTGGGGTGGAACAGGCACACTTGTCCTTTCACACTATCTGTCGGGCACACCACAGGTCATCTAAGAGTTTACAGAGGGAATTAGAGGGAGAAAGGTAGCTGCAGTGCAGAGCAGCCCTGGTTTGCTTCCACCTTGGTCAAGAACACAAGGTAGGGTACAGAAGAGGAAGGAAGAGCACAAAGCCAAAATGATAAATACATGAAGAAATCTGACCCTGTAAATGGCCTTGACAGTCTATGGCTATGTCCAGATCCAGGACACTGCTTACAACACAGTAGCTGGTACTCAAGGATTCCTTAAGGTGCTCAAAATAACTTGAGTGTCAAATGTCAGGCATACCACAAAGGATTAAGTAGAAGCACAAAGGGTTGAAGACCAAAAAGTTGGGTTGGAGGACATCCAGGGGCCAAAAGAGGAGAACTGACAAGAGGAAGGAAAAGGCGGAGAAAGGGTGTGACCACTGTCAGTGGCGGAAGCTAGACAGATGTACAGTGCCTTTTTTAGCTCCCTCAAACTAGAGCTGAATCCTTCCAAGTCCTCCTCTCTTGCCATTGCTGGAGTGATGGCCACCCTGTCCAGAAGCCAGAATCCCCACCCCTGCTCAAGGTGACCAACTCTCCAGCCCTGGCCAGGCCAGTTCTAGGTGTAACAGGGCCAGCACAGGCCTAGAGTATACAACCCAGGACATCCGGCCCCCTAAAATTAGAGAACATCTAGAGTAATTTACACAAATAATCCTGTAATCCTAGCACAGAGGAACAGATGGTTACGTGAAACTCCTAACAAGGACAGTCACTAAGAATGTCAGCAACACGAGAAAGTCTGGGACACAGAGCTTTCATGCACATGCAGAGAGCAACTGACCAGGATCAGCTGTGAACTCTTGGACAAACTCAACACTCCCAACTCCTGAGCTTCTAAGATGAACAAGCAGTAGGAACTAGGACTGCCTGGGGTGAGGTGGTACAGTGCACACCTCATAGCACACCTACTAGGGAGCCAGCCCATGGTCCAGTGTGGGAAAGACAGTTTCTTGAGGCAAACGAAAAACACAGTACACACCCAAGACCCTGGGTAGATGGGAGGGATTCACCTAGTGAGGACAAAAGTGCAAAGTTCTTCAGCATCACGTCCAGGTATAGCCTCTGAGCCTCATGAAGGAGCTCCCACTCTTCTCAGGAGAACTATATGGCCATACCCTCAGGGACCACTTAGCCCTGCCACAGTTATGACAGTTCATATGAACAGCTTCTGGCTGTGTTTCCACAGATCCACATGTATGAATTTGGCATCTATTAATCATAGGGGCAGACTAACAGCCCAATTTGTTCCAGCTTCCTTTGGCATCTAAGGTCCATACTCTGAACCACCTCCTTACCTAATTCACCAATATTTCCCCCACCCTAAATCAATTCAAGGCCTGCTATGACATAAGGAGAGCTAATTCGCATTCTCCAGGGCTGGCCAGGCTTATTCTAATCAGCTGGCCAGAAGCTATTTTGTGCTGACTTTCTCACCTGATACAGCCTGATAAAGCCTACTTCCACCCAGTCCTCATGGCCTGTGTGGTGTGCATGGTATGCCCCCTGCTCTAGAAAATAACACAAACTGAAAAATTTTCCAGGGTCACTGGCTATCACTCACACCAGCAAATTAAAATCTCATGGGTACAGTCAACAATGCATTTCTGCCTTCAGGATCTCAAGTCCTCCTCCTTCCCCAATCAAACATCCATTCCCTTGGCAGCCTCCACCCAGGTCCCAGTGTGGAACAAATGCCAGCTCTTTGGGGTTAAAGCACCTGCTATCCCCTAATTTCCACTGATTGGCAACTCCAGCATGGGGCAAAAATGGAGAACAAAGGTGACAGAAGGCAGAAAAGCATCATCAAAGCTGGAAAGTAGGGTCCCATCCCTCCTCAATCAGTCGATTTCCCTGGGGTCCTCCCGTTCTTGCCTTCTACTCACATCATTCTCTGAATAGCATGTCCTTTGCCTCACCAGAGCCTCCCTAGCTGCAACCTTACTCATTTCCTCCACCCAAACCACAGGGATTTCTCTGTGACTTCTCAACATACCACTCTGCATTAAGAATTCAAGCAGAGCCAGGCAAATGCAACCAGAATCCTGCCTCTCTAATGCTCAGAATGCCCAGATTCCCTAATTTTTAGAGGTTCCCCAAGCCCTGCTTTGAAAGGCTCCATGAAGCCCTGTTTCTTGCTTTAGAGACCTACACAAGGACCACACCTCCCACTCAATCCCAGATCTAGGCTGTCCTCCAGCTCTGTATTGAACACACTGGCCCATGCAGTCATGCCCTTCTGTTACTACCTCGCACTAGTCAGAAGTCAGCTGCACTCATCTCCACAGTTCCATCCCCTACACATGCTGGGTCCCTGTGTGAGTGACTCCACGTCTGCTCCAAGTGACCAACAGCACAAAAGAAAGCATCTAAGTACCATGAAGAGCTGCCCTAAAACCTGATGAATCCATAACAGTGCTACAAGCGCCACTCTGACCTCACTATTACCTGATCACCAGGGTGGACCGGCCTTGTCAACCACCTTGGGTCTGGTTTTCCCTGAGAATCCTGTTATCCTCAATAACCTCTCTTTCTTTCTCTCTCTCTCTTTTTCTCTCTCTCTCTCTCTCTCTCTCACACACACACACACACAGACATACAGAGCCAATTCATTCTCTCACATCTTTGTGAAAACCATCATCACCAACCAAGAGAGAAACCCTCTGTTCCCCATCCTTCTGCCCTGACAGCACCAGCCCCAAAGTTCAAAGACACCTTCTCTTAAACCTGTCGCACAGCTTCACAGGTGGTGAGAGTCTCTATCCTGAGCACCTACACCCAACTCCAGACAATTGTGACAACTGCTACCAGCACCTTCAGGTGGGCCATTTGGAACACTTTTGACTTGGTCAAAATCCAGTTCTGCATATTCCCTGCTAAAACTCCCATTACCACAGGAATTCCACTATAGCCTAGCTGCTGGGCCACCCTTACAAACAAGGCCTAAATCTGCAGGGCTTCTCCTGGGTCCTTCAACTGCCTTTCTGCTCCCTCACTCTCCAAGTCATCAAGTATAGACAGCTCTAGGTCACAACTCATCCAGAAGCCAACAAATCCTCACACCTTTGTGGCAGCCACTCTTGCCTAGACTGTTGCAGAAATTATCAAAACCATATTCCAGCTTCCATCCTCACTCCCACTGTGTCCTCCACTCTGCTGGAAGATGGCACTTCCTGAAATCTGGGTCAAATCACCTAGTCTCAAATCCTTCCTGCCTCCCACTCCCTTCATATGAGAGGCCCAGAACTCAGGATGCCATTCCTGATCCCTGATTGCCCCAAATTCCTGCCCTGCTCCCTATTCCCACCAGACATATGGCTTTGCAGTGCTCTAAGCATTCCAGCTAAGTATCACCAGCAAGCATCTGGTCACACTGGATCCTGAGCCCAGGGCATCCTGGGACATCTTACCCCACCAGGTTTTAGAACCAAGACTATTCTATGCTGCCAGGGACTCAGTTCAAGACCCCGAGTCTCAGGGGTGGAGTGGGGGAGGGGATCTCTAGACCTGACAGAGGGAAAGCATGGAACCAGAGTCTTGGGACATCACGTTCCCTTATCAGGGTGGCCAAAACTGGAATAGGTGAAAACCTAGCATGCATCCACCACTTACCTGTGCTGGCTCTCTGAGCACTTCTGCCTCTTCCAAAGAACTGTGGGGGAGGAGACAGAGCATGAAAATGGGCTGCTCTTGTAGGATCCTAGGGGCTAAGCTAAGCACCACTTCAGCCCTCCATGAACTGCAGTGCTGCCCCTTCGCGCCCCTGCCACTCTGAACAAAGACAGGGTCTCCCTAAGCCTCATTGTCCTCCTTTGTAATTGGAGATTAAAATGGCTACATTCTACAGGATTAAACTTTTTTGCATGCTTTCAGTACAAACAAAATGTAAGAGCTTCGACAATGGGGTTTTATCCTCCCCACAACGATAAACTTCCAAAATTTGGCAGATTAATCCCACAACTAATCCATCCTCATTGCACCATTTTCAATCACTTCTGTTAGGAAGGCAGTTGGCCATTAGAGTCTGGGGGATAAAGGGAGACATGAAAATAACGTGGGTTGCCACTTAAAAAACAAAGACGTTTTTACAATCATGTGTTAAGTCTCACACGTCAAACAATTCCACAAAGCATAATGACATCTGGCCACCTCATCATCTAACGCCAGAGCAAGGCGTACCATATTCCTGGCTGCCAGAGCCTTACAGCGCTGTGATACCCGGAAGTGAAACGTTCTTTAAAGACCCTCTTACCTTGGGCTGGGATCTGGTTTACATTAAGAATTATCTTTTTTAAGTTTCTTTTGTAAGCTCCTTACATGACTCAGATTCCTGGGGACACAGTGACCATCTAAAAAGGACAGGAAAACATTTAGCAGTTCCAAAGTAAATTATAAATACAAAACATGCTAGCTGCCTGAACCCCACAAATAACTTACGAGTGCACCAAAATGTATCCAAATTCGCACCCTGTGCAGATGCCTCCCCTCCTCACTGTAAGGCATAATAACCTCTGCCTCTCCTTTACAGTGTGTTCTACCCATACTAATGCATCGAGGGCACAAAGAACCGAGAACCGAAAAAGTAAGGACCCAGCTTCCGGGGACTTCTTTCAGAACTCAGGCAACCACTGCAGCGGGGCCTCCGCCCACCCTCGGTTCCCGACACCAGTCTGTGTCTCCCCGGTGCTCCGACCTCGTGGCACCTGCAGCCTTCGCGCGAGCGGGGACCCCTGGAAAAGACTCCCCAGTCCTTAGCCGGACCCTTGCCCGCGGGGATCCGGTCTCGGTGCTCAGGGTGGGCGCGGCCTCCGCCGACAGACCGCGAGACTACGAAGAGATGAGGGAACCAGAATCCCGACCCAGTTTGGTCGGCCTTACTGGCCCCAGCTCCGCTGTGCTGACCCGAGGGTCTGGGAGTCCCAAAAGAAAACCAGGAGCACCCTAGGAGCACGACCCGGAGGTCGCCGCCGGAAGTCCAGCCCACTCGCGGCGCGCGCACGTCTTTTCCTTGTTGGGTTTTCATTGGCTCAATTCGCTGACACGTTTGCAGCACAGGTTTCTGGGAAATCTAGTTCCCACGCCTCTGCCCGCCCTCTCTCCGAGTAGGGTATCAAACCTCACCAGCCAGAGGGGAGCAGAGGCATATGGAGGGGCGCTGGAAACTGCTAGGGGTTTCCGAGGCTTGCCTGCCTCTTAAGTGAGATCTCAGATTATTCCGTAGCGTAGTTTAGAAGAGATCCAAAGAGTGTTTTAGAAAGTATTTCAGATTCTATGAAGCAGAACAAGGTTTTAAAGAATACATAGCACGACAGGCACAGCAGACCGCGACACTTGGCGACCACTCATTGAGGTCAACTCCTGTGTTGTCTATGGAATACAAATAGGTTGAAGCCTCACAGACTCTTCATGGTACCCAAGGAGAAGAAAGACCCCAAATAGGACGCATGAGGAGTTAGAGGAAGGCTCTTTCCTGTCTAAATAACCCGCGATTGTATTTCAACCTAGCACTTTTACTCATGTAATACTCATTACTTTAGAGATTTTTTTTAGGAACTTTAAACAGCTGAAAAAAAAAATGTCCTGTTTCCCGACAGATCAAGGGTGGCCTTCTAACAGTCAAACTGTATGTTCAAAGAAGACCTCTTAACCCTGAAATAAAAACCCGGGAATGGGTAAGTTCATCGCCTTTCTGGGAAGTGACATTTCACCTGGAACTGAATCAACAGGGAGCTAAAATTGAATTTACCTAGGTCCTTGTGGCTGGATGTGGTTACCCATGCTTGTAATACCAACACAAGGAGTCTGAGGCGGGAGGTGCCACAAGTTCCAGACCACCCTGGGCTAGGGAATGAGTTTCAGGTCAGCCTGAATCACAAAAGCGGCACCCCGTCTCAAAAAAGAAAATTCCTTGTAAATTAGGTATTATCAAAGGTATCTATAATGATTATGTAATTACCCAAAAAGAATGGCTAGGTGTGGTGGTACATACCCGTGAACCTACTACTCAAGAGGCTAAGGAAAGAGGACCACAGCGAGTTCAAGGCCAGCCTAGGCTACACAGGGAGTTCGAGATCAGCCTGAACTATATGAGGACCTTTGTCAAAAAATAAAGTAAATCTTTCTAGAATAACACATCCTTGACAGGAGAAATAAAAGTTGTCAGTGAAGTTTGAATAAGCAACACCATGATGAGGTGTCAGAGGATAAAGAACCCTATGGCTATCCCGGAACCTTGAACACACTTCCTAAATTTCCAAACGTTGATCCTTTTTCAGTCTTGCAAACTTTGTATATTACAAATGGATGAAGCTGGGTGTGGTGGCACAAGCTTGTAACCCCAGTCCTGGGGAGGATAAGACATGGAGGATCACTGTGAGTTCAAGACTACCTGAGCTAACTAATGAGTTAATGCCTGAAATAAAGAGACCTGATCTCAAAGACTAATAATTTGGAGAAAAATGTAAAGACAATATATTAAAAACTTGAAAGTAAAAATGAATAGGGCACCTGCAACATATTACTCTAGCACTGTATTTATTATTCAATGAGCATTTACTGCATTTCAGGCACAAAAGTAAGGAATAGGGTTGCCAGCTATTATACAAGGTATGTCCTACATATAATTTTTGTGTATTGCTTTTGTCAAAATGCCTTAAACATCCTTTATTTAGGTTTTTAAATATCATGATACATCACAAAAAACAAATGGGGCACAGTTCACAGTATGGATTACTTGGTGGTTGGAAAAACATCATGAGGGTCCCAAGACCAATAATGTTCCTAAGGAAAACTTCTGCAAGCTCCTAGCCAACAGCATGCTTGTAATCCTAGCTCCTTGGTAAAAGGATCACAAATTTTGAGACCAACCTGGGTGACTCAGCAAAATGTGATCAACATGCCATGCCATGCTATAGCCAACAGCCATGTCCTTGGTCCAAAGCTGACATCCACAGCCAAACTAAACTTGGGCAAGGGAATAAAGCTCCCAAAGCAATCAAATGACCCATGAATCATCCAGACAAAGAAAGATAAGCCAGGATAATGCCATGTCCTAACTTCCTGTTGTTTTTCTGTTCTAGTTTTAATGGTACTGGGGATCAAACCAGGGAATTTGCACATGCTAGGCAAGCATTCTACCATTGAAATACTATTTTTAGATATTTTTATTTTTTGAGACCACATTTTGCTAAGTTGCCCAGGTTGGTTTCAAATTTGTGATCCTCTTACCAAGGAGCTAGGATTACAAGCATGTACCACCACACCTGGCTCATGCCTGAGCCTTTTAATGTAATGATACCACATTCTGTGGCTTTTGGCCAGCTGGCAGGGAGAAATGACCTTTGTCATAGACAGTAACTATAAAATAATTGCAAAGATGTCAGGCAAACCCAAGGGGGCAATGTAGTTTTCAACTATGCCATGTATCTGGTGACAAAAAATATAACCCTGCTGTGGATGTTAGACATTCAGTTGCTGCCCACGTCATTATACAGTTCATTCTCAGAGTTTTTGCTCTATTAGTTGAACAAGGAAAGAGTATACTGCCTGCATTCTAAGGCTGTTCTCCAGTGAAAACTTACTGATGCTGAATGTGGGTAAGCAAACACCTAATGACTTTCAATACTCACTTCTTCCTTTCCAGGGCCTGGCTATGTAATTGAGGCTACCTTCAATTTAGAGCGATCATCCTGCCTCAGCCTCCTAAGTGTTGGGATTACAGGCATGTGCCATCACAGTTTCTTTGTTGTTGTTTTTCTTCCTAATACAGACTGAACCCAGGATCTTCTAAGCTATACCTCAGCCCTTTGAGACTTGCTAAGTTGCTAACTTGCCCAGGCTGGTCTGTACTTGCAGTCCTCCTGCCTCAGCCTCCTTATTAGGTTTACAAGTATATGCCATCATACCTAGCACTCCACTCCCCTTTCAGTACAAGGGACAGAACCCAGGGCCTTGTGTATGCTAGGCAAGTGCTGTACTACTGAGCTAAATCCCCAGCCCACTGCACTTTTACTGCCCTTCTGGGCATAGAGCCCACACACACAAACACAAGATACAAAGGGTTTTTTTTCACAGCAAGACATAACAATGTAGGATATACATAAAACAGGAGTATTTACTGCCTACAGCTAGGAAAAGCAGAGCAGCTTATATAAGACAACAGGACTGGGCTAGCCTGGCTTCCCATGTTCCAAGGATTGGCTAACCTGAATTATCTGGGCTGATCTCTAGTGCCCAGAGCCTGAGAGCCCAAGAAAGGAATGAGTTGAGAGTAAAGATAGAAGCAGCCCTCCAACAGAGGAACTGGGCTACCTCTAGCCTAGGCTTCCAAAAGGATTCAAAACAGTATTCGCTTAAAGAGAAACAAACAAACAACAGCCAGGCATGGTGGTCCACACCAGTAATTCCAGCACTTGGAGAGCTAAAGCAGGAACATCACTGTGAGTTTGTGGCCAGCCTGGCCTACATAGTGAGTTCAAATCCAGCTTGAACTACATAGCAACACTGTCTCAAGAGGGGGAAAAAAAAGAAAAGGTAATCTTTTCAATAAATGGAGCTTAGAAAGCTAGTTATCCACATGCAAAAGCATGAAAATGGAGGTTTGCCTAACATCTTATACAAAAACAAGTGAATTCTAGACACAGAAGCACATACCTCTAATGCCAGCTATTTGGAGGCTGAAGCAAGAGGATCTCTCAAACTCATGAGTTCATCCTAAGCAATATAGTAAGGCTTTACTCATCCCCCCAAAAGGATAAAATACATAAATATAAGGCTTACAAATACAACACTTAGAATAAAACATAATGAAAACGCTGCATGAAACTGGATTTGACAATGCTTTCTTAGCATTTTTTTTTTTTTTGGTACCAGGGATCGAACTCTTGACCTTGCATTTGCCAGGCAAGTACTTTGAGCCACTGAGCTAAATCCTCAGCTGACAATGTGTTCTTGCATATATCAAAAGCATAAATAAGATAAAAGACATGGATTACATAAAAGTTAAAAATTTCAACAAAGAGCTGGGTGTGGTGGTGCACTGCCGTAATCCTAGCACTTGGGAGGCTGAGGTAAGAAGATCATTGCAAATTCGAGACCAGCCTGGGCTACAAAGTGAGCCCAAGGCCAGCCTGAACTGCATAGCAAGACCCTATCTCAAAAAGACAAAAAAATCAGCAAAGGATATAACTGACAGAACAACAATCTATGCACTAGGAGAAAACATTTTAAGATCACATACAAATTTGTATTTCTATAATTCAACAACAAAAAACATTATTAAAAATGGTAAGAGCTGGTATTTCTCCAGATGAATAAATGCTAATAAGCACAAGAAAAGTTGTTCCACATCACTAATTGGCAATATAAAAATGAAAAATCCTGTATTCTCAGGCCCAAAAGGTGACGTACAGAAACCAGAAACAGAAAAGGAAGTCTTGGCAATGATGCACAGACAGGAAATGCTGTGCAGTGTGGTGGGAATGTAAAGTGGCACAGGTATTGTGAAAACTGTTCCTTACAAAAGTGAAAGACACTGTATGACCTAGTATTTTCCTTTTCGGAAACACCCAAACTGAAAGCAGGATTTCAAACAATTATTTGGACACTCATCCTCGTACTAGCATTCTCCTTTATAGCTACAAGTGAGAACTACACAAGTATCCATTAATCAAAGAAGACATAAAGAAATATGGTGTACACTTACCATGGAATATTATTTCACTGAAAAAAAAGGAATAAATTTCTGACACATTACACATGGATGAACCTTAGGGGCATTATCCTAAGTGAAAAGTCTGTCACAAAAAGGCATATTGTATGACTCCACTTAAAAACAGCAATAGGAGTCCAACTCATAGGTAAAACTATAGAGTAGCAGTAGTCAGGGTCAGTGGGGGAAGGAAATGAAGCACTCTCATTTAAAGGGAATAGTTTTACTTCTGTAAATTCTGGAGATTAACTGCAGGAACAATGGGAGTTCAGAAAACATTGTCCAATTAAAAATCAATGGTAAATTTTCTGCATGATGAAATCTCTGATGTTTAATGAAACTGGAGCTGTACTAAAGAATTCCTCACATTCAGAGAATGCACCAGCCTTTCTTCATTGTGGATTTTCTGGTGATGAACCAGGTGGGACTTTCGAATGAAGGCCTTCTGGCATTCACTGCATTCATAAGGTCTTTCACCAGTATGGATCTTCTGGTGCTCAACAAGTATATGTTTGTGGCTAAAGGCTTTCCCACACTCTCTGCACTCATAAGGTCTTTCTCCAGTATGATTCCTCCAGTGTTTAATGAGGTTGGAGTTGTACCGGAAGAATTTCCCACACTGACTACACTCATAGGGCCTCTCTCCAGTGTGAACTCGCTGATGTCTAATGAGCCTGCAGTGGTATCTAAAGCATTTCCCACACTCACTGCACTTGTAAGGCCTTTCTCCAGTGTGATTTCTCCAATGTTTAACAAGGTTGGAGTTGTACCTGAAGAATTCCCCACATATGATGCACTCATAAGGCCTTTCTCCACTGTGAAGTCTCTGATGTCTAATGAGGGTGGAGTTGTATCTAAAGAACTTCCCACATTCACTGCACTTATAAGGCCTTTCTCCAGTGTGAACTCTTTGGTGTTTAATGAGGGTAGAGCTGTCCATAAAGAATTTCCCACATACATTACATTCATAAGGCCTTTCTCCAGTGTGAACTCTCTGATGTCTAAAGAAGGTGGAGCTGTACCTGAAGAATTTTCCACAAATATCACATTCGTAAGGCCTTTCTCCAGTGTGAACTCGCTTATGTCTTATGAGTCTATAGTTGTACATAAATGACTTTCCACATTCCCTACACTCATAAGTCCTCTCTCCACTGTGAATACTCTGATGTTTCATGAAGTTGGCACTGTACCTAAAGAATTTCCCACATTTGTTACACTGATATGGCCTTTCTCCTGTGTGAGTTTTCTCATGCTCAACAAGTGAGTATTCGCATCTGAAGGTTTTCCCACATTTACTGCATGTGTAATTGTTGTGTCCCACTGGAAGGGCTTCCCTGTCCTCGATTTCCTTATCTGGCTTCCACCCACAGCGAGGGGCTGGGTGTTGGAGAAGGCCTGAAGTAGTTGTCAATTCCTTCCATGTCTCCCTGTGTATGAAGGTTTTCTGTGCCATATGAACTCTGTGGTTCTTCAAAAATGAAAGTCTCCATGTGTCCCTTCTAGAAAGATTCTCTGCAGTATGCTTTTGAGGCTGGTAAAACTCTGCCTCACAAAGACACATTTCCTGTTCAGTTTGTGTTCTACTGTGCTCAACTAGGCACAGAATATCTTTCAACAGTGGGTCACATGTCTCCTTAGGCCAGGTCTTCTCAGTGGACAACTCTGGCTTTGGAGCGATAACCTGTGATACTCTTGCAGAAATTTTTTGCTCAGAAAGTATCTCATCCTCAGTTCCATTCCAGCAACCTGTAAGAAGAGAACATGCTGGTGAGGTGCCTGTTGACTTTGGTAGGAGGGCATCCTCATCCCAGATGTGTGTTACACAGTCACAGTAAGTTCACAGGCTTCCTGCTGGTGATGGACATAAAGCCAGTGAGAGGAGGGCCTGCTGTGCAGGAAAGCCTGGTGATGAGTAAGGACACAAAGAAGTACAGCAGGGAAAGAAGCACGCTCTCTGTGCCACTCCTCTGCAAATGCTTTCAGCAGACTACAGCTGCTGGTGACCGGGAAGCAGTGTGCAGAAGGCTGTGTCCAGATGCAGGGCTATCTATTCCGGCAGATCAGCAGAGTCCAAGAAATACTGAACAAGACACACATACCTTACTGCACCATAAGCACTGGAGGGCTCTGCTTAGGGAGCAATGGAGAGCACGCATGAGAGGTGATGCCACAGAAGTGAGGGTGGGGAGGAGTGGATGGACAAAGGACCAGGAGTACAGTGGCAGGAACTCTTAAGCAAATGACAAAGGTGGAACTGAGGTTGGCCACTGGTCCTGGCATTAAATAATGGCAGGTATAAGAAAGGTTCCCAATGTGATCAAAACCAAGCTCCGATATAAAGGCCTTTCCTGACTCCCTGGCACCAGGACCATGTCCCTGTGAGATGCTATTACAATCACTGGTATTAATATCCACCCTCCCCGGCACCCAAGACCTCTCCATCACTCAAAGTGACTTGGCTAGAACTTAGGAGAGGCCATTTGAAGGGGAAATATGGAGAAAGGGAGTAAAGAGTAAGTCCAGGGATCCACCCCACAGCACCCCACATGCTATAATCACATCCAGAGAAGCGCTGCAGAATCAACCTTGTGGCCTCCAACTGGTGACCTACCTTTCCTCCTTCCTTCTTTCCTCCCTCCTTCCCTCCCCCCTCTATCAAACTCAAAACCCAGCGCTTAACAGGCAGGTGCTTCTGCCACTGAACTGAATCCCCAGCCGAGGAACTGATTTCTGCCTAGAGTCCCTTTTCTGCAAGTCCTCAGAGCAGCAAGGGATGGGGCTGCACAGGGAGAGGGGACAAACCCAGTGTACCACATCTCCCACAGCACACTGTTAGAAACCCAGTGAAGAACCCTGTGCCAGGGTCAAGATGTGGGAAAGCAGAGCTGCCCTGGAGTAACAGGAAGACCACAGCCCGCCAGTGCACTGAGTGGGAACGAGGGCCTTACCTAGGGAGGACAAAAGTGCCAAGTTCTCTAGCATCACCTCACAGTACAGGAGTCTCTGGGCCTCACTGAGGTGTCTCCATTCCTCCTGGGAGAAATAGATGGCCACGTCCTCAAAGACCACTCGGCCCTGCCACAATGAATACAGCTCAGTAAATGCATTTTTTTTTTTTTTTGCAACTGTGTTTTAATTTTTAGATTCATTCATTTGGACCACAGTAACTAAAAGGCTACCAGCTAGGTCTGCTTACCTCTCCCGTGCCATGTGCAGCCTGGATTCTGAATGACCTCTTCCTCTAACTTTCGGTGCCCCAGCTGCTATTTTTCTTGCCCTAAATCAACACTAGGCAAGTACCAAACATCCAGGGACAGCTCCATGCCAAAGCTAAGCCAGTCTCCCTCCTTGGCTTTATTTTTCCCTTGTGAGCCCCAGTAAAGACCATGACCTAAGCTTTCCCCTTGCTCCTGTATTACACCTCTTAACCAAGGCAATATTTTGCCATATAACCCTGTGTGGTGTGTAGCCCCTCTGGGAAATGTAAGGAACAAAGGCCTGTCACTGCATTCACTCATATCCATAAGTACTCCACAGGTACAACCACTGCTACATTTTTCTCTCTCTAGTTTCAAAGTCATTCTCCCTTACAGCCATCCTCTCACTGCCCATTCTCCTCCACACCTTCCCAATGTGGAACAGATACTAGTCCTGGTGGCACTGGTGCCTTTTCTCTCATTTTCATTGATTACAAAGTCTGGTACACAAGTAGAAAAAAAAGCACCATATAAACTGTCAGGCTGCTATATGAAATTCTACCCTCTCCAGCTGGCCAATGCCCTAGTGTCCTCCAGATCTTACTTCCCACAGCCAAGCTCAAGATCACCCTTCTCCCCAAGTGCCCAATGTCAGAGTCAAGGGTTAACCATTCGCACCCCTCTACCTGCATGTCACTGTGAACACACCTCCCTCACAGCCCACACAGCAGACACTTCCATTATCTCCTAGCTGGCCACTCCACACAGGAAACTACACCTTGTATTCAATTCTGCCGCAGTCCTACCCAGTCCCCTGACACAGGGGGAGCCCAAATCCCTACTTTGAGGGTCTCTCCATCTACCCATCTTCTCACTACAATGCTCCTCAAACCTAGGCAGGGACCTCACTCCCAATTGTTTCGTTTCTCTATTACACAGCTTGTCCAATAAACAGTGACTAAAACCTCATATAAAACCTAACCGCACTAACCTCATCTACCATTTCCACATCCACTATCACCTCACTCCAATTAAAGATTAGCAACACTACCAACTTGTCTCCTCTCCCCCTACTGCATCCACATCCATGAAAACCTAGAGATGCTGCCTCCTAACTTCTACCCACAGCTTCATTCCAGTCCACACACCAGCCACCACACTGTGGACGTCTCTGACCAAAACTCCTTCGCCAGGAATGTCTGGAATATCTGTGGCACGGATAAATCTCACTCCTTCATTCCCTCTGAAAATTCCTCATACTGCTGACTTCCCCCATCTTAACTGATGGAACAGCTATCCATTCTTTCAAACAAGACCAGAAATCAGGGAGACATTCCCAATCCCCCTTTCATCTCATCTCCCAAGGTTCCTTACTTCCTGTATCATAAAATGTAAACAATTTAGTTCAAAATAAACTCTGAAGCCAGAAGGAACCTCTTAAGTCTAGGTCATACCACCATATTTTTTTTTTCCTTCAACTCTAATGTAGGAAACTGGGCCTCATGGAACCACCCAGACTTCATATATAAGACAGGAAGAAAGACAAAGAGTCTCAGGATGCCATCTTTCCTTATATTGGGGTGCCAAAGCCATCTTGGAGGTAACTAGGGTTGGTATTAGATAGAAAACTTTCTACTGACCTGTGCAGGATCCATTTCTGCTATCATCAGTGGGCCCTGTGGGAAAAGAGAGGTCATGAGAAACACACTACCATGTTAGAATCTCACAGGTTGAGCCAGACCACTACCTCTCTGTCCTGCCTTGGAAACAACTGATCTCAATCTGTTTGTGTAGACATAGCTCATTACACTTCAGTGCTTAAGAGCTTCTTAGCAGCTCTATGGCTCTGGAAAAGGTGTGAATCTCCCTAAGCCTCATCTGCAGAGGATAAGAATGGTTTCTATCTCACAGGGCTCATACTCATAAAACGGCCTCACGTACTCCATATCAGCTATTACTAGTCATAGGCGTAATTAATGGTTTTGTATGTTTTCAGTGCAAATGAACTAGTAAGCCTTTCAAACAAGGTGTATACATCTGGCTTTTCAAGATTTTAGAGATCTCTCATAATAAGCAAACAGAAGTAAATCAACGTCAAACCAATTATGAAGTGCTTACTGAAATTTCACTTCCTGAGTAACTTCAATTGCTACAGATGTATACATACTTAAAAGGACAGTGGTTACCTTGTATTTACATCAGTGTTTCACACATCCTTAGGTTAAGGACTTGTAGGGAGGACCTGAGCAGGTAGGTCAGCTACTATTCTTTTCTGCAGCATATCCAGGTCTCTTGATTATAATACTACAAGAGCCCCTCTTGCCCTAGATGTGGTGGAGGAAAAAGCAGGGGCCCGAAGTCCAGCTGCTCCACTAACTTGGATGCCCTCTCTCTTGTTCCACAGACAGCAGCCTTAAGGATCAGACAGGCCTGCAGGTGGAAAATCTAAACAGCTTCACATTTCAGTTTTTTTCCTACACCAGCTTCTTACCATATACAGGCCTCATTTCCTACATTCATGAGTCTTTCTAGGTCAGAGTTGTGAACGATAATTTCAGCCAGGATCTTTTCTCTAAAATCTCTTCTCCAACAGCACTGCTTCAGATGTTGGCTTGGGAACTGGTGGGGAAGACAGAATGCTAACTACTCTTGCAGTCCTATTTGATGCAACAGAAAATCCTCTGGACTCGATCTTTCAGGTCTATCTACAATCTCATCACACTGCTCTTCTACTGCCACCACTATGGTCCAGCCCCCACCACGGTATTCTATGCAGTGGTCTCATCAGTCTCCCTGCCTTAATTCCCTTATCCCGTTTCCCCCAACTATCAACTGCTAAATCGGGACACGCTCTCCTGGGCTTCCAGAAGTTCTGGTTGTCATCCAGACGGGACTCCACCAACCGCTTTCTCACGGGGAGCAGACACCCCATGTCTCCCCGCTGCTCCGACTCCGCGGCACCTGCAGCCTTCGGACGAGCCGGTCCTCATGGCTAGGGTCAAAAAAGGATCCCCCACAAGACTGTTCCGTCCTGCACACAGGCCCTGACCCGCGGCGAGCGGACTGAGGCCGTCCACGCGAGCTTAGCACTGAGAGTGGGGCACCTAGGGTCGCAGCACCCACCTGCACCGAGCTCATAGGCGCGGCCTCCACCAACCGAGCCCGAGGGAATCTGAGCGGGAATTCAACAGTAAAACAAAGACAGACACCGCCGTCACCAGCCCAGCTCAGCCGAGACTCATCCCCTTCTCTGGGGACTGAGAATCTATCCCGTTCTCCTGATTTTTCGCTTTGTCATCTCACTGATAACCAAACACTCCACAAGATTCACGGTTTAACCGACCACGGGCAACCAACATGGCACCCCCCAGACGCCGGAAGTCCCGCCCTCACGGTGCGCGCGCTTGCTTGGATGACCCCCCCCGCCAACCGCGCGCGCGCAGACGCCATCATGGGGTCCGTAGTTGGGCCGCGCATCGCAGGCTCTTCTGGTTAAGGGAACTTGCGCGCCGCTGAAGACGCGGTTCCGGGACCTGGTCCCGCGACCTTGTCCATTGTTTCTTGGTAAAGGCCCAGAGCACCTAGATGGACGCTGGGAAGTGGAACGCTAGGTCTCCAGAGATGGGAGGGTGCTTAGCTTCCTCTTACAGGCGACGTACACAGATTTCCTCGGGGTATAGGATACTCCCAGAAATGTTAGAAATCCGCTGTTTCAGCCTCTGTGAGGCAGAATTAAGTTCTCAAAGGCAGCACATCTAAAGGGATACACCATAGGAGTGCACTCTGTGTCCCCTGATAGCTGTTAGCTCTCAGTTTTCCCGCCGGTTTTCAAACATATAAAGTGCTAAGCTTCCAAAAGGTTTGGAGTAGCCCTCTGGCGAGGCACATGGTTAGCTTAAGTGAGGCCCTAGGATAAGTCCCCAGCACCAAAAATAGTAACAAGAAACTGTAACAATCTCCAATACGTTTGATCCAGAAGAAGGGCTACAGACAGTGGAATAAGGAGGAGGAATAATAGGCTTTGTTGAGGTATATTGAAAGGGTGAAAATGTGTCCTTGATCCCAGAAAAACATTTTTCCTGGTTGTGAATCAGTCAAAACTTTCCTACTCTGGGAACAACAATTTCATTAAAATAATACTACTTCACAGCTGTTTTCCAGTTTTAATCTCAAAATGAAAAACCACAGCAACTGATAACATGCAATTTCCTGCCAAGACACTGTGCTATATTTAGTAGGAGCATATGTGCAAAGAATGAATGCTTCCTAAGAAAAAGTGAAATCTCATAATTTCATTTTCTTGCTGAGAAGTGATTTATCATCCTATTTGTAATTGCAATGCTCCATGTGGGGAGTTGAAATTATCCATGAAAAATGCTGAAACAAATTCCCAAGAGCTATTTATAATGATCATGAAGTTACCCAGAAACATTTTGACAATGGCGGGGGGGAACACCTCTGGGAAGTTTGAAAGAGACTGCTAAGTCCAAGAAGTCAGAATAAAGCTGAAGTATGTGGCTGTATCGAAATTTTTGCCACATTCATGTTTTTCTCTCCAAACTGATTTTTCCTAATACTTGAAATTATTGCTCACTAACAATTTTGTGAGAGAAGTAAAGGTAATAAAGTGAAAGACTTGCCACAAAGGTACAAATGAACAGGGAAGCAGTACATGGTTGTATATTTACCGCTGTACAAAATGTTCAATGAGCATGTACTGAGTTTCAGGCACCATAGTAGATGCATGAGATGCAATGTGAATAGTTATTAATTACTCGGACAAAGGAAAGCCAAAGTTGCTCACCTTTCTTGAATATTGCTTTCTTGAGTACAGAAAACTCTTCGTTAGAATTCCTTACACTACAAACCCTAACATGTATATATTCCCTTCCTGCCCAATAGGGATATCCCCATGCAGTCTCTCCCAGTACTTTCCTGGAAAAGGAACTGTCCTATTTACTTCTTTCTAGCCTCCCTTCCTTTGTCTGTCTCCACATCCTGTTCCCTTCCATGGTCTTCCTCAATGCATATGTGGGACTGCTGAGTCTTTTTCTTTCAGGATCTGAAAGTAATAACTTTATTTCCATTTTGTATTTCTCCTAATTATTGAAGAGGTATCCTCTCTGAAAGATACTGAATATACACTAACATAAATGTTGAGAGAAAAAATGGAGATTAGCACAGTAGTGAATAGGCAGAATATAGTAACTCTGCATTTTCTGCTGAATAGCTCCATAAACTGAAAAATGATCCTTCCTGAAACACATGAAAGCATGCAGTTATTCAACATATATGTGATCCTGCCATTTTACTGTGAGGATTTTGCCCAAGGAAATGAATACACTACCATGTAACAACTTGGTTACAGATGATATTGTAAAAATAAAATGAAACACTTAGGAATGTCACTGCTTTTTAAAATGTGCCTTTCTGAAATTAATATAGGAGTCATAATTTAGTCATCAGCTTTGAAATGATACTGGGCCTGGAAACAGTGGACAGTGTGAGGCTATTTTTTCCTCTTACATCACTGGAAGAACCTGATCTTTCTTAGTGCTCCTATTTTTACTTTTTATCCTTGCCACAGTGATGTATTCTATCACTCATCAGCCACTGCTGTAAAGGATTTGATGAGTTTTGTATCAGTATTCTCCCGCTCACAGAGCTCTCATTCCATCTCTCCCTTCTTCTTGGCTTAAGATGTGACCACTTGTTCCAACACACATATCCACCATGACTTTCCACCCTTAGCAAACCAATATTGATGCCTGATCTTGGACATGAGCCTTTAGAAACCCTGGGAAAATAAACCTCTCTTTACTTCATAACTACTTTATTCCAAGCATTTTGTTATAGTAATGTAAAGCTAACAAAAACATGGAAAATAAAATTCATGAAAGAAAACTTGAGTAAGCTGAACTTGATTAAAAACTCTACCAGATACTTTTAAAAGAATATGAATAGATGCCACCATCTGTCATTAAGCAATGGCAAACTAAAGCAACAATGATATTAACACTTTATACCTTTTTTTTGGTACCAGGGATCAAACTCACAACCTCACACTTGCCAGGCAGGCACTTATGTCGCTGAGCCTCAATCTTACATGTATTTGAGTGGCTAAAATCCAAAACTGTCATCTATTGATGGTTGGGATTTAAAGTGGTATAGTCACTTTGAAAGATCACTTATGATTATAAATATATCCTTAACATATAATTCATCAAATCAACTCCCTGGTTGATTTAACTAAAAAGCTTAAAAGATGTCCACATAGAAACTGCACAGATGTTTGTAGTAGATTTATTCATAATTTCCAAATCGTAAAAACAACTGATACTACTTTCAATCAGTGAATGGACAGAAAGTGCCATATCAATGCAATAGATTATTCTCTCAGAACTCAAACACAAGTATTTATAGCAGCTTTATTTTTCCAAGTAAAAAACTGGAAACAACTCAAACATCTATTAACAACTGGATAGATTTTAACTGTGTTATACAATGAAATACTGCTTAGAAATACAAATTAACAAACTATTCATGCAACAATATAAATTAATCTTAGTGAAAAAAAATTCAGAGCCCCTAACCTCAAAAAAGTATATCCCACGAGTTCCTTTTTTTCTTTTTTACATAAACTGCCTCTTGCTGTTTGTAAATCTGGGAGAAGTAAGGGCTGGTGGGGTTATGAAGGGATACAAGGAATCTTTTGCTTCTGTTGGATACATTCATTATCTTGATTATGCTGAAAAAGTACACATCTTACCATTTACCTATTTGTAGTTTATGAGGTGTTAATCATAGCTCAAAAAAACTGTAAAGAACTAATATTTAGGCTGAGTATGGAAAATCATTTACACCTCCTCATGAAAAATCAGATATGCAAACTATTTTGGCTGTACTGTATCCCTCTCCTAATTTAGGAGAGTTATTCCTGCCTCAGTGTAGCCAAAACCTGGAGAACAATAAGGTTCATGCCCTCTTCAGTTAGTAGTTAGGTCAAGAAGCACCACGCCTCTTCTGAGGTCAGAGCAGCACCTGTGCAGTGATGGCCCATGGAGCTACAAAAATCCACAATCTGTATTTACTCACAATGGCTGTGGCACTAGGAAATACTGATGTCTGAAGACTTTGAGAATTCATGTACATCCTCATTCCTCACAGCCACAATTACATGGACACAGTGGATAGTACTTTAGAAAAAAAAATTTCTAAACTTTTCTAAAGTTTTCCACTTTTAGAAAGTCAGTGTTTGCCATAGTCACCCCTACACCACTATTTCAGTGTCTCTCTACCAGTGATTCTTAGAACACAGTGCACTTGCCTATGGGACTCTGCATATCAAAGCCTGGATCCTGTACAGGTCTAGGAGATAGTAATCCCTTAACAGTGTTAGGGAACATGTGACATTTAAGGGATTCAAATCATGCTGCATCTAGAAGCATAGGAGATTTTCACACCAGCTTTATCTTCCTCAGAAAGAACACTGGGCTCACAAAGGACCCTTACATTCAAGCCAAAGAATTAGGCAGATAAAGCTTTTCAGTCTTTTCTAGTAGGCCTACAATAGTGTACACTAAGTCAAACTAGACAGAACTATTCCTGGCCATCCTGTGGTTAAGAAAATAAAATGTGTGCCTCAAAAGGTACTCCCTACCGGGCATTGTGGCTCACAACTGTAATCCCAGCACTTGGGAGGCTGAGGCAGGAGAATCGTGAGTTCAAGACCAGCCTGGACTACAAAGTGAGCTCAAGGCCAGGCTGAACTGCATAGAGAGACCCTAAAAAAAAAAAAAAGTACTCTCCTTCCTTCCTTCACATTGGCAGAAGACTATTTTTTTTCTCAGTCCACTCCACACAGTACACAGTGACATGGAGAAAGGTTGACATAATATATAATAACATTTATCACTGCATGAATTGGCATCACGGGATAGGCAGTTAGCAAGATTGGGAGATCTGCATGACTACCATGTTCATGATTGATACTGCCAATGGGGAATGTTGCCTGGAAATCCCTGGCAGACCCTAGCTCAGATCCTTCACACCAGAGTTAGATCACGGTCACTCACAACCTAGGCATGAGGGAGGAAATGAAGACCTTCAGTGGGCTCACAGCATTCATGATTCCTACAGGGAACAGAAGAGTAAGCAGATATCTGCCTTTACTAAGCAGAACAGAGCCTGACACGCAGCTGGAAGCATATGACTGATGGCTTACACCACAGGCCCTGGCAGTGACACAACTGCCATAGCCCTGGACTGTACTAAGAGTCTAACACATCTCATGACAACTTCCCACATATACAGCGTTTACTGGAGTCTCCCTAGGATGGATGTAAGATCGGACATGTTTATCTGTGAGTGAATGGTTGACTCCAGAGGGCACACAGAGCCTTCTTTACTCTAGTGAGCAAGAAAGAGGAAATGTCTTCTGCATTAATAAGGCCTTTCTCTTGTGTGAATTTTTTATGCAAAATAAGTTAAAGAGCTGCAGCTAAGGATCACTAAAACTGCATGTGTAAGCCCTCTGTCCACGGTGAACTCTGTTGTGCCGCATAAGATGGGAGCTCCTGCTATAGGCCTTCCCACATGCATCACAGACATAAGGCTTTTCTGTGTACTCGCTGGTGGAGAATGAGGCTAGAGTTTCGGCTGAAGAATTTCCCACATTCACCACATTCATAAGGTCTTGCTCCAGTGTGAACTTTCTTATGTTGAACGAGGTGAGAGCTACTAATGTAGGCTTCCCCACACTCATTGCACACATAAGGCCTTGCTCCAGTGTGAACTCTCTGGTGTAGAATGAGGCTGGAATTGTGGCTAAAGCACTTTCCACATTCACTGGATTTGTAAGGCTTTGCCCCAGTGTGAATTCTCTGGTGTACAATAAGGTTGGAGCTGTGTCTGAATAACTTTCCACATTCACTGCATTCGTAAGGCCTTTCTCCAGTGTGGATTTTCTGGTGCTTCACAAGGGTATCCTTACGGCTGAAGGCTTTCCCACACAGGCTGCACTCATAAGGCCTCTCTCCAGTGTGGATTATCTGGTGCTGAAAAAGTGTGTCTTTGCAGCCTAAAGCTTTCCCACACTTGCTGCACACATAAGACCTTGCTCCTGTGTGGACTCGCTGATGTTTAATGAGGCTGGATTTATGGCTAAAGAATTTCCCACATTCAGCACACTCATAAGGCCTTGCCCCTGTATGAATTCTACAGTGCTCAATAAGGTGGGAGCTTTGGCTGAAGAATTTCCCACATTTGCTACATTTGTAAGGCCTCTCTCCAGTGTGAAATCTCTGGTGTTGAACAAGTGTGTCTTTACGGCTGAAGGCTTTGCCACACTCACTGCACTTAAAAGGCCTCTCTCCAGTGTGAACTCTCTCGTGCTGAACAAGTGTGTCTTTATGGCTGAAGGTCTTTCCACATTCACTGCACATGTAATGTCTTTTTCCAGCATGGTATTTCTGGTGCATTTTTAAGTGAGACAGGTGAATGAAGGCCTTTCCACACTTCTTACACACGTGAGCTCTTTCTCCACTGTGAATCTCTCTGTGATTAAAAAGACTTAACTTCTGTTCAAACACATTTCCACATGGTAGGCATCTAAAAGAACTCCTATCATTCTGGGTTCTCTGGCTGTTGAGAAGAGCAACAGAATATAGGAAGCCTTTTCCATTATTGCTGCAACTGAAAATCATCTGTCCATTGTGGTCTTCCTGGGGCTGGCCAACACTGGGGCTAGCTAAGACAGACCCTGTGCACTCATTCCTTCTGTATGCAAACACTTCATTGTGTGGAGTCTGGGGCTGGAAGAGGACAGTGTTGTCCATCAAGTCCATCTTGGCCTCCCTGCACATAACAGATATCCCTAACACATGGGCTGTACAGCTCTTCACAAAAAGAGTCCCATCCATCATTCTCCACAAAGGGAATGTCTCCACAGTACTGCTTCTGATGATGGTAAAGTTCTGCACTGAATGAAAATTCTCTCCCATGTGGCTCACATGTGCACACATTCTATGCAGCATCTGAGCCCTGGTATTCATCCAGGTGCAAAATGGTTTTCAAGAGTGTGTCATGCATCTCACATGGGTGGGCTTTCTGGAAGAAAACACCTGACTTAGTCCTGATCTGTGATATTTTTTCTACAGAAATGATCTGCTCAGAACGTGCCTCCTCATTTCCTGCTTCACACCAATAACCTGAAAGCAAAGAAATTTGGTGAAGTGTATGTCAATTTGTTGGAAAGAAGCCCTACTATGAGAGTGTGCTGGCTTGCTAGAAGGACAGAGAAGCCAAGATCAGTGTAAGGAAGTTTCCAGTACTAGGTCTGCAGAGATCTCAGAATGGTTAAACTCTGAGACAAGTGGACAGAAGGTATCCAATTCACACCTCTGCAAAAAGGGATACTATCAGGACTGGGCTACTGGAGTCAACTGCACTCTATGCAGAAGGGTGTGTCTAGGCCAAAGAAAATTCTACTGCAAGCAAGTAGTTTATTAGTTGGTTGTAGTTGATATATTTTTTTTTTTTGAGACAGGTCTGGCTGTGCAGTCTAGACTGACCTTGAACTATGTAGGCCAGGCTGGCCTTCCTCCTGCTTCAGCTTCCAAAGTGCTGGGATTACAGGTATGCACCACCATGCCTGACTCAAGTAGTTGATTCTTAAGGACTAGGTAAGGCACAAAACTCGTGACACATTAAGGGAAGCCAGTGTTATATAGCATCACAGAGGGAACAAGGACAGTGAATGAGTCATGGAGGCCAGAGGTGGGCAAATCTGCCAAAAGACAGAAGTCCTGGGAGAAGTGATAAATGGGTAAAGGGTGAAGACTGGGAAAGGAAGAGTAGGAATGAGGTGTTGCTATGAGCCTTAGCAACAAAACACTGCTAAATGAAAACAGAGAGCAGTTTCCATACAAACCCAGTCCTAACATGACACTTGCCCCAGCTCCCACGCTGCAAAGGGAGACCCTCCCCAGGCCTCTCCCACTGGCTGAAGTAGCTGTGCTGCCAGACACTTGGACTTTCTGCCCTTCTCCAACTGGGCAATTACATAGGATCTGGATGATGAAGTTTGAAGGAAAACAAAGGACAGGTGAGTTTCCCCGGTAGACCCACTACAGTGAAGAAAAGAAAGTGTTATGAAAGGAATCTCCAAGCAGGTGGTTGGCATAATAGCTCCTGGACTCCCATATGCAGCCACTACCTGGTAGCCAGTATCGTGGCAGTGTTCTGAAAAGCATGGTTTTAGTGTTTGGGAACTGGAGACTACACTGGAAAAAAAGAGGCAGTCAGGATGCCAGAGTGCAATTTATTAGCTGCTTACTGACAGAGCTGTGGCCAAGTAGACAGCAAGACCAGCAAATCTGAAAGACCTGGGTTAGGGGGAGGTAGCTGATAACCCTGGTGAGGAAAAATGTGACTTTATCCACCCAGACCTTACCGGTTTATCTCAAGCTAAGATCAAGAACATCTTCTGGGTGCTAATGACACAGGACCCAATTCTGGAGTTCCACATACCACTGTGTGGCTTCACTGATTTATGGTGTGTGGGCAAACTATGTGAGAAAAGTCATATCAGGGCTACTCAGGTCACGGTGGCAGCAACTCAAAGTGGCTTTGCTCCAAAGAAGCTGAATCCCTGCATTCTGCCCCTCAGAACTGAATCTCACAATCTCAACTGCCTCCCTCTTCCTCAACGTGCCCTGAGTCCAGGAGGGGTTTTAGCATGGTGTGGGCAACATGGCATGAGCTATTTGTCCAGCATTTAAGCAGAATCCACAGCTACAGCAGAGGCACATGCACAAAAAAAGACAGAGACTCACTATGCAAATGAAAATAAGGAGCCCCAGGAACCAAACCAACAGCCTAGGGTATCACCTATAGGAGAAACAGGGCCACAAAAGGCACAATTCAGGCTTCTTAACCAGGAAAAACAGCAAAAGACTCCAGCTGTGAACAGAGCAATAAATATCTAGCAGGAACATGTAAGAGTAAATCTGTACCGTCCAACAGGACAGAACTTGCATGAGTCCTGTAGCTTTATCTACACAGATCAAAGCATATTTATGCCGTTATTGTTTCTAACAAGCCAATTTAATCAAGCTGCTGGTCTCATAAGGGCTACACAGCCAGATCTGTTCCTGTTTGTACATCGAACAGGGCCAGAGGTGTAAACACACCTGACGCGGGACTGTGGCTGCCAAGAAGCCACTCATTTCAGGAGTGATCTGGCCTCTTGGTTATGGCCCACCCTATGCTAGCACTTTTCTGTCCACAGCCTGGGGCAGGGGCAGAGGGAGGGGCAGGGGCAGGGGCAGGGCCTGCATCTCAGGGGAGCACCTGCCAGTCTTAGAGGGAGCACGTGTCAGTCAGTTGTGCCCCTGGTTCATGCAGTTGCTCCTCAGAAAAAGCTTTCCCAGTATAGACACTGTTCTTGCCACTACATCCACAGTGTGAGGCCCAGTACACTGCCTATCTCTCAGCACAGTCTTGCACATGGATTGTGAGTTACTCCAGCCAGATGCTCAGATTTCCTTCCACTAATCAGAGAACAGCAGAGGTAGCTCATATCACAGATAGTTCAAATTCTTGGGCTCCCCCACTGGAGTCAGCTATACACCAAGTCTTTAAAAGTGTGGGTGCCACCCCTTCCTGTACTTGTGAGATCATAGGACCCAGGGCAGTCAATGGCAGCTTCATTGATAACAAGGCTAACACCATCACAGTTGGGAAGGCAATAAACTGTCCGAGAGAACTTTGCGCTGTTGTAAATATTCAATACCACTCCCTTAGAATAGGGATCTGCCATAGACTCTGGCCCATGGATAGATGCTGGTGAAACAGGCTATGTACCCCTTTCTCAGTAGGCCTGTTTGCATTGCACTTGGAGAAATACTGGTCAGTGACTCCACCTGTATGCTGTGCTAAACTGCTGATCTAAAGGGATGTTTCTAGCATCAGATCCCTTCTATAGCTGTGATCAGAAATACAGATTAACTTTTATCCTTGATTTTTCACCAGAGAGCCCACCTCATGCGGTCCGGGAGTACTGGCAACGTCTAACTGCATTGGCACACCTGACAGAGGTGTCTGGAACACGCACCTGTGCTCTGGAAGGCTTTGCCTTTTCAAATGCTTCCTGCTGAGTCCCATTTCTGTGCCCTGTGACTCTCTTCTTAACCAGTCAATACACTGGGAATGGGTTGAGTTCTGTGCATAACAAACACCTGGCAATCACCCAGGACCCCAGAAAACCTGTGTACTCTTTGCCACACAGGGATGGGGAAGTTTGCCCTTCATCTTCCACTGTGCCTGGAATCACATGAAAAATCATGCTAGGGCTTATTTTCCAGATCACCCCAAGGAACTTCTCAAATAGTACTGTTGGAGTAGATAGCCCTCTCCCTCACATATAGATGAGTGCACAGTGGACCTAATCAGTCCTGTAAGGGCACAACCCACACCAGTTAGCATATCATCAGTGTAATGGAATCAGACGAAAGGAGTAGGAAGTGAGGACAGAGGCAAGTCTTAAACCACTGTTCCAGGACAGAGAGCAGGACTGTGTAGAATTCCTGAGATAGAACGTAGAATGTTTGCCACCCTCCATCTCAAGGGAAGGTGAGCTGGTTTGAGGCAGTTGGCAACCAAGTGCTGGAAAGGGGAATTGCTAGCTCCAGAAACACATACGCTACCATAGGATACATTTTTCCAGGACTGTAGTGGTGCTAGGTAGGAGGCATCACTTTAGCTCCCTGTGGTTGATGGTCATTCTCCAAGTCCCATCTGGCTTCTCCACCAGTTGCACAGGGTTACTGGGGGCACTTTGAGTTGTCATAAAATCCCAACCCACTCTTAATTCTTTTATTATTTCTCCAATCCCAGCAAGCCCATCTGTCAGCTTAAACTGACTTCTAGTTACTACCTTCCTAGGAATATGCAGACTAACAGAATCCCATTCTGCTTTGTACCTCAATACTCCCTTTCCTACCTGGGGATTAGCTGAAATTCCCCCACCGAGGTCAATGTTTTTCCAATGAGAATAACCATGTCGAAAATGTTTTCAAGGGCCAGGGAGATCAGTACCACATGTAGAACAGGGGATGTGTTCCCTATTCCCAGATGCAACAAAACTTACTTCACTAGGATGGCCTTACACTATAGCTGACTGGGCAGGGTTGCTGTTCACCAAATTCAGCATCTGTATCTACCAGAGCAATGTTCACTCTTTGTTACTGAAGAACAAATACCATATTTCTCCAAAATGAGAACTAACTGGCCAGGGATATAGCTCAGCGGCACAGTGCCTGCCTGGCAGGCACAAGGTCCTAAGCCTTCTGGTACCAAAAAAAAAAAAAAAAAAAAAAACAAGAAACAAAAAAACCCCAACTGGAAAATAAGCCCTAGTCTGATTTCTTAGGATGCTTGTAATAGAAGCCCTACCCTAAAAATAAGCCCCAGTTAGGTCTGTCAGCCAGACAGATCCATTTAGTATATCTAATTTAACACATGATGGATGCATTGAATAATACTAATATAAAATTGAAAATAAATAATATTGACATTAATACTAAAAACAAATGATAATATAAATTATAATTATTTGTAAATACTCAAGTGGGTGTCTTTTGATGAAAGGTAAATGCCTATGCAAACAGATGAACTTGAGACTTATTGCCAAATGACCAATCAGAGAACAGACACAATGAATGACTAATGTGCACAATTGATAAAAAATAGACAAGGCTGTGTCCAATATACTTCATAATTTAACATGCCATGTGTTGCAACATACTCAATGCACTCATGTGAAATAAACATTTTCTGAATTTTAAGGCCTGCAATTTTTCACTTTTTGCATGGACCATCATTCTCAACTGTCAACATTTTTGTTGCCAGTCCTATCTTGTAGGTCTTCAATTAACACTTGATTTAATGGAAACTTTGCAAAAGGACATGATTCTGATGAAGGACTCACGGGATAAAATCACTAACAGCTGTGTTGCCAATGTACTATGAGCAGGCTAATGGATAAAAAGTGCTCATTTAAGGAGAGCTTTATTTTCGGACATGAGATCAGGGTCAATGGTTCTATAGGAAATGCAGTCCCAAGAAATACAGGATTTGGAGAGTTATGACAATGTTCCAGAAGATGACATTACTGTACTCAAATAAATGCAGATTTCTGTATATGAATAAATATTGATTGTTGTACATGAAAAAATAAAAGATCCCCCCTCAAAATAAGCCCTATCACATCTCTTAGAGAAAAATTAATATAAGACCCAATCTTATTTTGGGGAAATACAATAAATAATGCATTGTAGGTGAGGCCTCTGGTCACCCATTATATTCTGGAGCAACCATGGCTCCAGTCCTAACCCTGAAGGAATCCATTCTGCACTGACAGCAGCTCTAGAAAGCAGGAATTCTTCAGCCTGCTACAGAAGAAAAGAAAGGTTAGAATTATTGGGGTTTCCATTCCTTCTATAAGTCTGCCAAGACTGTATGATGTTCTCTAGCTATTGTTCCCTGGGCAAAAATAAATCATGCCCCATTTCTTTTCTAGTTATCCTAATATGACCCTTTAATACCCCTTTTTGTTTGTCTCTTTTGCTTATCAGGTTTTGTAACAAGGTCCACCCAGGCCCACCTGCAGTCTCTTCCAAGTCAGCAATACCTCACCCACCAGACACATCTGACAGTGGGTTTGAGGAGGGAAAGGAGACAGCTGCACCATTCTGAACATCTTGTAACAGTTTGCTTTTTATAACCCAGCTACTTTATCAGGTCCTTGAAATAAGTGGGTGTCTTATGTTCAAGTCCTCAGAACACCTGGGCTTCCTCTCTACTTTTCAGTGGGTTACCTGTCCTCTGGTGACTGCCTATGCCATGCCCACGATGATCCATCCTAGGAAGAAATGATTTCCCTGGGTTTGTCAGGCATTATGCAGGTGCTGCCTAAAGGCCTATTATGGTTTATAAATTGGGTCAACTTCAGAAGTCTAGAAGCTTAAGTGACTCGGCAACTCTACATCCTGGGGTGTAAAGGACAAGCCCTTCTCAGACATTGTTCATTGTGTGAACTGCAGAAGGTCAGAAGTTTAACTGATTCAGCAGATGACCAGGGTCCTTAGTTTGTAACATTCTCAGCCTGTGCAAGAGAAGGGCTCGCAGTTCCTGGGAGCGCTACGCTCTGCTTGGACCTCATCTGCTGGCTTCTGGCACAGACTGTTTGGCCTCTGCCTGGACTCTTCAGCCTTCATTGTATTCTTCAGCCTACTGTCATAGATTCTTCAGTGTTCCGTTGTAGACCCGTGGCCTCCTAATATGGACTTGCATGGGAAACCTCCAGTGTGCAGACACCCTCTGCATGCTCCCTCATCTGACTCTGGCTGACCACTGTAAACCAATCTTGTAATTTCTTATACAGTTACATATTTTGTGTTGTATCTGTTTCTCTAGTAAATCCTGTTACAGGGCCCAGTGAATGGTAACAGTCATTTTTTCACCTTTATTTTCCACCAGAGAAATACTATATCCTCTCCTATCCCAGAATCTCACAGGGCAGTTGTTCAAATGCTTTTGCAAGCAGGCCAGAGATATAGCTCTATAGTAGACCACTTGCCTAGAATGCACAAGGATCTAGATTCAACGCCCAGCATTGAAAACAAAAAAGTTTTCAGAGTATCTAGTGATTCTGCTGCAGCCTGTCCCTGAACAGCCATGTCTTCAATAGGAACCATCCCCACCCAGCTGAGCTCTGTGCCTTTCTGACCCATAACAGCAAAGCAGAACATAGGACTCACAAGGGACCCCCATACCGTCACTTGATCTCACTGCTTCTTCACTCCCCTCTTCCCAGTGATTCCAACCCCTTACCACCCATTCTGGTCTGGAGTGAGCTCCCACACCACATCTGTTCAGCAATCTGACCTCAGATGCATAACGCAAGAATCAAGGATTTCAAGACTGCTGCCCTGAGCTGAGTGCGATCGCACATGTCTGTAACTCCAACACTGAGAAGGCTGAGGCAGGAGGCTCCCCTCAAGTTGAGGCCAGTCTGAGCTACATAGTGAATTCAGGGGCACCATGAACTGACATATATAGTGAGATTGTCTCAAAAAATAAAAATACAATAAAAACAAAAACACTGCCTTCCTAATCTGCCACTTTCTCAGTCATGTAAGAGGCTGAAGGGCAGACTGACATACATCTCGTTCAGGTTTAAAACTTCTTTCGATTTCTCTACCCTCTCCTCCGCTACAGCTGGGCACCAGTGGCCAATTGAACAGGTCGCCACATGTGGGACCAGGGGCATTCAGGAAACAACTGCTCCAAACTCAGCAGTGCTTCGGGATATCCCTGTCCTTCCAGGGAGCCAGAACTACCCACTACAGAGGCAGCATTATCCAGTGGGAGACTGTGCCACAGACACTCCTTCTTCTTGCCCATCTTCCTGGACTCCTGTCCAACCTGTGAACTGTTCTACACACACACCCACTGCCAGTGTATAAGAACAGGCTCTGCAAGGTGCTGAGAAAATGGAGACACAGACACATCTGCAAGGGCAGAGAACAGAATTTATTGGGGACTTGATTACAACACTGTGTCCAAGGGCGGCAGGAAGACCAGCAAGGAGACTCTGTAATGTGGATCTAAGAGGGGCTTCTGTGGGAGACAGAAAAAGTGACTTCACCCAAGCCCGAAATACACAATTTGTCTCCTGCAAATAGCAGCCATCATTCACATTCCCAGCACTGAAAGTAACCAGGTCAAGTCACAAAGCTCCAGAGATGAGTCCACTGATTATGTTTCTTTGTATCTAGGAGAGGAGACTGAAGGAAATACACTAGAGCTATGCAGGGAAAATGCCGTTGATTGGTTATCACTCAAGTTGCCTGATGCCAGAGCAACTTGAACCCTCACAAACATCCACTCATCAGGAAATATCAGGGAGAATATGAGCCTAAAACCTCTGAAACACAAGTGCCAGCCATGAGGATGGTAGCAGGACAGTCAGTCTTCCAACTCTGTAGAATCCACTGATAGCACTAAAAAATCCTATTATCCCTTACCTTTTCCTATAAGGCCCACAAGGGAAAGTCTGGTGGGGACTGTTCAGGAAGGCTGGGGACACTGCATACAGCCCAACTCCAACTCACGGAAGCTACTCTTGGAGATCAGAGAGAGAAGAGGGATGGGGTGTAGTTCACTGGGCTAGCACTCACAGAACATGGGTAGGGTCCTGGATTTGATGATCAGAAACACACACAAGAAAAAAAACAGAAGAAGGGAGGGAATAATCAGAGATCTGGCGGACGCCAACAGGTACACCTCGGGGAGGGTCAAACTCCACCAAGGACAAAGGAGTGTGGAAACCTGTGTATGGCACCCTCAAAAGGAGGGCACCAGAAATCCTACCTCCTCCCACTCCAGCTTTCCCATAAGCCTCTCCCTGATTAGAGACTGCATTGACTGACTGATTTCTAAGAAATGGGATATGGAAAAAGTAATGAAATGTCACTTTCAACATTAGGCTATTGGGCCAGGGATTTAGCTCAGAGGCTAAAGCACTTACCTGGTAAGCATGAGGTTATGAGTTTCATCCCCAGTACAAAAAAAAAAAAAAGGCTACAACCAGGCTTTCATCTCAGGTACTCTCCTGCTTAGCTGCTGTTATGGTTTGTGTCCGGGTGATCCCCAAAGTCTCGTGTGGTCACACGGTTTTTTCAGAAATGGCTGAATTAGAGTGTGTGATGCTGGCATTAAGGATGTATGATGAGTAAATCAGTCTACTGATTGGTCTGGCATAGTTCTGGCTAGGATTAAGGATGTGAGTGCTACATCTGCCCAAGGGCAAGTAGTCTGCACTGGATATGAGGAACAGAAAGAGACGACTCTCTCACTTGTTGCTTTTGCTATCTTCTGAACTGTTTCTCCATGAACTGTTTCTGCTCTGAGATGCCCCTCTGTCAAGCCATCCTGCCCTGTAGTCAGCTGATTATGGACTGAAACCTCTACAAACTGCAAACGAAATAAACCTTTCCTCCCTTAATTTGGGGTGTTGGGTATTTTGTCTCAGCAATGAGAAAAGTAAGACATTTACTCAAGCACAAGTTAGCTGAAAGACAAGACCTGGAGACAGGCCTCGAGCTATCTACCAGCAAGGAACTGACGATGCTGAAGCTTTTGAGTAGCCTCTTCCCATAACAGGCTTTAGACAACACCATAGCTCTGGCTCACACTTTGAATGAAATCTCATGAAAGCACTAAGACAACAGCACCCACACAAGCCGTGACCAGAAACCTAAGGTGCTGCAATTAACAGATATTCATTTCTACTGTTTTAAGCCATTAAACTTTGGGTAATTTGCCAACTAGCAATAGACACCAAGAAAGGGCCTTACCCAGTGTGGCTACAAGTGCAAAGTTCTCCAGCATCACATCACAGTAAAGGAATTGCTGAGCCTCCTCAAGAAGCACCCACTCCTCATGGGAGAAGTACATGAACACATCCTCAAACATCACACGGCCCTAGAATGACAGTAACAGATGAGCCCATGGGCAGCACTTCTTCCCAAAGCCACCCCACTTCCAATTCAATGCAAGTACGGTCAGCCCTTGATCAGTCTCTTCCCAGGACTTCCAAATCACAGCCAAGGTCAGGTCTTAGCAGCACTATTGCCTGCTGTCTCCTCAAGTCTCTCTCACTACTGTACCCAGCCTTCAGGAGAACCAAGAAGAACAGACAGTTTGCTGTCTAAACCCTGTCTGGCATGAAGGGTCCCAAATACTCTCCTTCCAATCAGTTATGTGGGTATGTCCAGAACATGCCTGCAGACACAAATAAATCCAGCTGAGCTTTGTCTCAGAAGCCATCAACACTAGGATCACTAGTATCAAGTGTACACTCTTCCCAACATGCACCTCACTCAGGACCACATCTTCCTCAATTCTAAAGCCCCCAGCAATGCCGATAAACTCTTCACCCATACTACACACATCTCCATCATGTCCCCTGCGGGCCACTATCCACAGTGTTACAGAAAGTCACCTGTATTTACAACAGAAATCACTCCCACCTATGTACCTAAACAGAGTCATTTCCCCTTTCTCTTTTTCATCTCGCTTACTGACAAATGGCACTGCCATCTTGATACTCCCATAGCTCTACGTCACACTCTACTTTGGAGTTTCCTTTTGAATTTTCTCCCAAAGAACCACTCCCCAGAATAAAAAACCTTGATATACAATTTGGTGTCTCAACAAAGGGGTGTGTGGAACCTCTTCAACAAAACAGCAGCTATCTATTTCCTGACAAAATCACTAAAATCACTGCAGCCAGGAAGTGGCCCATCTCAGTAGATGGCAGTCCTATCATTCTACAAGCTAAAGCACAACAAATAAAACCTTGAGATCGCCCATATTCTTCACATTTTCTTCTTCATGTCACCAAATCCTGTCACTCTACTTGAAAAAGGAAACTGAACTTCTATCATTTCTGTATCACATCTCTGGTGATGGAGACACGAAACCAACAATGTAGCAGGCTCCTGCCTCTGCCCACAGTCTGTTCTCACAGCCAGGGAAGACTGTTAACACTGGAATCAAGTCATCTTCATCCTGTCCAAATCTTTCATGATTTTCACCACACTGAGAACACAGGCTCTGCTTTCTAATCTGCTATTCCTGCCTAGCTCCTACAGATAAAATTAAGAAGTCTGGTTCCTTCAGTACCCCGAACTCTATCTTAGCCTCCAAGTATTTGCATACATCAGTTCCTAGGAATAATGAACAAGACCATTCCTCATCCCATTGGAGCCAAGAAAGAGAACTTCTCCATGTAACTCTGACCTGGACCCAGGGAGATGTGCTAGAAGAGACTATTTGTAGAGAACTTCAGTCTAGGCGTGCCAGGATACCAAAGTCTCCTCAGATCTGGTCGGCCTACTGAAAGACTACATCAGATACATTCAACGCAACCAGGGAAACCATATTAGGAACTGCGCCGGGGCATCCCCACCTCTCCAACGAAGCACTGGCGGCTCCCACCGCGCTCAGAAGGAAACCTCAGCTTCTTAGGTCTCGGTTACAGGCCAGACCGCGAACCGCTGTCTTCTCTTCTCACCAGACAGGGACCGGCGGCAGCTGCAACACTCCTAACTCACCCTGCTGCCAGGGATTCACACAGCTTTCGAGGCCCGGCAGCTCTGCCTCATCTCCCGCGGATCCCGCAGGAGCGAAACTCTCCGGCCCCCGCCCAAGCACTGCCTGCCCTCGGGAGGAAGCGAGGAAGACCCGGGCAGCGAGAGACTGAGGACGCCCGTTCACCTGCGCGCGGCCCGTCCTCGCGGAGATCATGGCGGCGGCGGGGACTGGCCGAGGCGCACGAGGGGCCGAGGCGGGGAAGGACGAGGCGCGGCGCGCGGATCTGCGGTGCTCGGGAACCGTGCGGCCCGGTGGACATGGCCCCGCGAGGCCGCCCCGCCTCTGTGCAGTTCCGGGCCACACTCGCGGAGACGGCGCCTGTCCTTCGGTGTCCTCGCCTCCCAGCTCCGGAGACCCAAGCCGGTATCCAGCGCAGACAGACCGGAAGCAGGCGGAAACGTCACAGGGCCGACGACGGAAGTCCAGCCCCTTCCGCCAAGAGAAACCGCCATACCCTGCGCATAGAGTTCTGGGTAATGTAGTTTGTTGCTTATGTTTACCCTAGGTGATGTTATTCAGGTCTCTCTCTCTCTCTCTCTCTCTCTCTCTCTCTCTCTCTCTCTCTC
>PVLA01010020.1:0-68336 GCA_004027455.1 Hydrochoerus hydrochaeris
TTTGGTACTGGTGATCTAAAACACGACTTTGCGCTTGCCAGGCAGGTGCTTATGCCGCTGAGCTAAATCCCCGGCTCTCTCCCTCTCTCTCTCTATATATATATATATTATATATATATATATATATATATATATATATATATATATATATACACATATATATATATATAATCACATCTGAATAAGACACTCATGAAAGAGAACTTTGAAAATTACTTTAGAAAGTGGCAAAAATGATGAGATAAAGTGAGGAGGGAGCATTTTGAAGGGGACTAATGTAATAATACTGTAAAAAATTTTTAACCTTTAAACACTCACCCCTTTGTATTTGTAAACTATTTTGAATGCTCACCCTGAAAACAGGGCCAGTTACATTACTTGTTGGTCTTCAGGGCAGAATAAAAACATGAGTGTGTTTGTTCAAACTCTAGGAAAAAATTGCCATAGACATTAATACATAGAGTTTTCCTTTCTTCTGTAGTTTCTACCTCAAATGGCCAGGAACTTCTTATTCACTGCTAATGCCAGTTTACACATAGGTAAACTAAAAGTTCAATAAGTAAAGTGTTATTTGGAATTTAAAAGTGTAACTACAGCACTTAGGGGGACATGGACTTTTGAGCATGGGTTCCACACCAGCTTGCACATTTGTGATGCCAGCCGTGTGTGGGGAGCAGTAAAACCAGGAGCTTTAGCAATGCCGAGATGAGCATTTGGCTATGGCAATTCTTAGAGGATAATGAAAGAAAGCTGGAAAGAAACCACAGACCTTGTCTAACCCCTGAGGAAGGCAACCAGGAGCTCCAGGCTCCTCTACCAAAGGTGTGGGGAACCCTCGAGGCAGGGCGTGTCTGTAAGTCAGTAAAGCTCAAGGTTTGGTCTCTCCTAGAGCCCTGGAGGAGGAATTATGGGGAGTGGAGAAACTGACCCTTCCTACCAGCTGTTAATGTACAAATGATGTCAACCGAAAAGGACATGAACAGGGTGAGGAGTAGAATTTCAATTCTATTCTATACCCTGTTTTGGTACATGTTTTACTGAATGACTTAGGGAGACATTTGGCAATAGAATGTAATGGGTGAAGAGGAATATATCAACCTAAATAAAAGCAGAAGCTTTAGTTCTACATTTCAGCCTTCTCTAAGTAAGATAACTAGTTTTCCATAGGAAAAAAATCATGCCAACAAGGCACAGAAGACATTGAGTATGTAGATTTGTTGTAGCACATTTTAAAAAAAGAGTTGAGGGCTTTATTGTAATTATAGTAAGTAATACACAAGTCAGCAGCATTCAATAGTGGGTATAAAGTAGCTAATTTGTTATTGAGGTATATAAATGGAAGAATAATATCTAGGACAAGGATGGTGATAATGAAATTCAGCTCTTCTTCAGACCATGCCTATGGTATTGTATGTGGTTATTTTTAAAATGATAACAACAAACATGACTATGATTATTGGAACTGATTAGGAATCATGTAGAGTTCTCATACAGAAGAAGAATTAGATTAACTAAAGAATGAAACTAGACCATGCTGACTATAAGCAGAGGGCAGAATTCAGCTCAATACTAGAACAAACTCTGAATGATAACTACTTTTAAAATAATAAGTGAACTGTTTTAGGAAGTAGTGAATTCCTTGCTGGTATTATTTGGATGTGATGTGATTAAGAAGGTTAGGTTATGAAGTTAGATAAAAGGTTAGGCCATGACCCTTACAGGTAAGAGCCATAGCATCTTTCAGCTTGTTTCTCATGGAGAAAGATGTCTGACTGTACTAGAAGGAAGTTCGGAGTACTGCAGATCTATGTAGGCCATTTAGTATGTGCTAAAATGCTATGCTCATAAAATATAAAATGCGTATTACAGGAAATATCATTGGGGGACACAGTGCTTGGACTTATTTCTGATCAGAGAATGGGCTTACATTTCTGATCAGAGAATGGACTTACTTTGCATAGATCTCAAGATACCTGCAAGTCTTCAAAAAGTAGGAACTTGATTAACACAGTTCTTATCAAAATTTTGCTTCACTTCTTAAAACAAGGAAGACAAGGTGGTGAAATTTTGCCAATGTCAATATTCTCAGAGAGTTCCTGGTGAATCATATATTTTTACATGGCAGTATAAAAATAATTTTGAATTTTTGTAAGCTAAACAAAAAAGATGAAAAGAAAATGGAATTTGACTTATTACAAGTCCAAAGGAAAATATCTGAAGTTGTATGTTTTCTTCTGATACTTTGTTTTCTGATGCATCTTTTAGAAACAAGTATATCTTTTAGGAACAAGTATATCTTTTAGACTGGGGCTAATGAATCATTAGAAGATCGTGGAGATCAATATTCTCAAGCTAGCCAAATTCAATAAGATAAATTCTACTTCACAACTGTGAAAACTGAAACTATACTGGAAGTAAATATGTTGAATTCCTTCCACGTGACAAGTTCTAAGACAGTTGCTTTACATTTTTTCATAGACTTTTGGTAACCTTGAAATATTTTCATCCTTACTCAAGTGAGGCACTGATGTCTATGAGACCTGAGACTGTGCCTCTTACCAGATCTTAGCATTGTGTCTGGCATATTAGGTATAAAAGAAATATTTTTTACATTAATGTGCAAAAGAATGAACAAATGAAAACACGGAATCTCTGGAAGAACAAGCAAACTCACTGAAGTCAAGCAAAGTTTTGTCAGTGGTGGAGGTCGACTCAGACTTGGATTGCTGTGCTAGCACCTCTCCAAGGGCTACAGAATCTGCCTGCTTTCCAGGTGCATTTATGGTATTAGGGCTGATAGTTTATGTATTTTTATGCTGAAAGACCATTGGAAAGCTGACAACTGATGTTGGGTCAATATGAAATGAAATATTTTTGCAGATTTTAACTTCTCCAGATGTTTGGAATATTTATATTTGTATTTCAGGAAGCTCATTTTACAAAAGTTGATGTCACTATTTTTTACTATATATCAGATATTGATTTTACAATACTGTACTTTTTTCTAGTTATGGAATCTACACATAAGAGAGAGGATAAAATTATGTAGACTTAGGTTTAAATTCTGACGACTATATATGTTTCCTAATGGGAATGTTCTATAAGGTAATTTCTTCTTTTCCCTTTTATTCAGAATTAATTGGAATAATGCATATAATTTGGCTTGACATAGGATATTGCATGTACTTGACATGTACATTACAAACATTCAATACATTAAACTGTTGCTCATTGAAATTACTGACACATGCTCATTGTATAAAACTCTGAAAGCATAAAGGTATTTAAAATAAAACAATATTTCCTTCTCAGAGATTACTTCCATAGTTCATTATATTCTGTCATTTTTCCTCTTGATACACTTATAAGTAGTTGAGATGGTACTGCATATATAATTTTGTGAACTGCTTTTTTTGTTTTTAGCTCAGCAAGAGACTAATTTGATTAAGAGGTAAAAGCATAAAAAGTCAAAGTACCTACCACACTAGAGCATTTTGATGTTGTTCCTAGACCCTAAGTGGGCACTTCTTTGTCTTTTAAATTACTTTTTTGCTGAAGAAGTGAAGTTGAAGTGTTGCTCCCTGGTATATCTGGAAAGCAGTGATCATTCTGCTCTCTAATTGAAGAATAAGTGCACAGTTTTACTTTGTGCTTTTCCCAGGCCTGTGCTAATCAGGATGCTGCAGCTTTGAGTTTTTAGATAATTAGTGATGGACATTTTGCTCTGATTGTTCAATAACCTTTCTTTTTTCCTTTTTAGTATTTTCTCATTAGTAATGGAAGGAGAAAATAAATTTTAAAAAGCCAAATAAATATTTATATGGCTGAAAACTGTAACTTGTGAGTTTCTGAAGAACCTCAGAATATTGAATTTGGAAACCAACTGGGCTTGTAGAGGTGGGATTAGTGTTGTCTCTAATAAAGGACACACTGAGATCCAAGCAAGCAATAGTGAAAAACATCATTCAGGTTTTATCTTTCTGGTTGTGTTTCTCAGATTCTGCTAATGTCAGGGACTATGCGGGGTTTATGAGCTGGTGCTTTGACCTTCACTTTGTCTAAGGAAAAACACTTGTCAAAAACACTCTTGGCATTCTCAGTAGAAAGGACAATAGAGATTCAGGTCAGTCACCAAATTCTCAGGGCAAAGATATTTTGAACTGTAACTATGCTAGAACAATAAATAAAAAGCAAATGTCAATAAGAGCTAAAAGCTTTATTCCTGGCAGAAAAATTTTAAAAATTTCATCATTGCTATCATGATCACCACCACTACCGCCACCGCTACCACCACTGTCATCATCCTCATCACTGTGGTTATCAGTATTTATGTTTGGGATGCATGAATAAGCAGGGAAAGAGGCTGCGTTACTAAATTTTTCTGTCAGATTGGTGGATGTAGCATGTTTTGGGTTCAAATGTTCAATCTCACACCCCTGGTTCCTGTGAATATGATATTGTTTGGAAATGGTCTTGGCAAATGTAAGCAAGTGAAGAAGAGGTCATACTAGATTGGGGAAGGTGTTTCTAAGCTCAATGATAGTGGCCCTGTAAGGAGGCTTTACAGAGGGACACACAAGGAAGAACACTAGAGGAAGATGGAGCAGATACTAGAGGGATGCAGCTGTGCACAAGGAAGGCCAACGAGTGCAGACAGTCATCATAAGCTAAGAGAAGCAAAGAAGGTTCTTTGTCTACAGCCTTCAGAGGGGGCACGGACCCTCTGACACCTCTGGATGCCTCAAACCTAAGACATGATTGACCTCCACCTGTACTAAGTGGACCTTGTCCACAGGACAAGATTCTTTTTGGTCCACAAGCTGATTTTTATACTGATTTCTATTTGTTTTTGTTTCCCATAGAAGAAAACACACTAATAGGTGGTGATAGGTGTTATGATTCAGAGGAACTCATGTATATACACTGTCTTATATAGGACTTCCTCAGAAGCAGTCACTGAGATAAGAATTTGTGTGCAGCCATGTCTTTGGAGATGATGCAATGAAGCACTGATAAAAGAGTGGGGACTTGGGTTAGGGAAGGGAGGAAGCAAAGAAAGGACCAATTACTAATCAGTTTACCACTGTGGGCAGCCAGGCCTCAAACCCACTGGATGGCTCTGGAAGATAATGCGGGATGTGCATCAGCTTCCATAGAGATGGGAATTGGAGTCCTTTTGTCATAGTTGCTCCTTTGCTTTCATTCTAATACTTTGTCTTTATTTATACCTATAATATGCAGGTTTGCATTTTTAGACTTACTGTTTTTAACCTTAGTGAGATCTGCATCTTATTCTTCATCTTTGAATTAGGAAAGGCTTTTCATGCATAGAACTAACCCAAATTGCATGCATCCTCCTACCTCTTTCTAACATAATGCTGGAGGAGTCCAGCCTCTCACCGTTTGTGTGTCATTCTGGAAGTCCTCCTCCTGAATTTGCCTCTTCACACATATTACCTGCATTTAAGCCTTTAGTCTAGCTCTTGTCTATATCATCGCTCTGAAGGAAGACAAGAAAAAAAATCCTCAAAAGGTAGTTTTAATGTCAAATTTCCACATACCATGAGTCTGCTTAAAGTAATATAACTTTCCTGAGGATTTCAATTTTCAAAAAACTTTGCAGATCTGAAAATCTATATGTTAATTTACATGTATTTGAGACTGGAAACTGAATCTAAGTCCTTGGTAAATGTTCTACCACTGAGCTACATTTCCAGTTCTTGATGTCTTTAAAATAACATTTTAAGTCCTATTTTTGGTTGCTGAGTCAGACTACCTTACTTTAGAAATGTATTTTTAAGCATTGAATTTTATTTGGCAAAAAGAATGTATGGAAAAGTTGGCAAATTTTTTTTTATTGTTTCTGTAAAGAAATGGCGAATGAGTTGGGCTTGGAGTGGAGAGAGAGAGAGAGAGAGAGAGAGAGAGAGAGAGAGAGAGATCTTTTATTCACATAGAAAAAAGCTGCCATAAGAACACACTGTCCCTGAATCACAGAGTCTTTGGAGGTTGCAAATTTTGTAAAAAATTCAGGCATGTAAAGGAGAAAAGTTCTTTATCACCTCCAACAATAGCGAGTGGCAATGGAACACCTGTTAAGTGAACTTGATTTTAATTCCAGCAGCAACAGCAGCATTGAAATTTTCAAGGTGTGATGAATTATTATCCACCATCTGTTTTACAAAATGTTAATTCTTCTTGATCCAAAATTATAGTCCAGCAAATGAGTTCTTAGGAAAGCAACAAGTCATCATTCATATGAGGCTATATAGAGAAGTTGAGCTGGAAATTATTAGCACAAATGATTTGCCAGAAACCTAGTGAAATCTTATTAAAGACCAGAGAAAATAGTGAATTAGATAATGAGAAGCAAGGCAAGCAGTCAGTTATAGGAAGAGGAAAAAGAATTATTTCCAGAGGTTAAACCAGGGCATGCTGGCTGCTTTATCCTTTGTGAAAGAATTACTGACTATCCTTAAAATCTTTCAGATGGTATTTGTCTAAGAATAGACCCCAGAGTTGTAAAACATAGTAGTCTTGGGTTTTGCTTTTTGGTTGTAATTTGTCACTGCATAGAGGGTGTATGTGTGTACTTTCTTTAAAACTCTGCATATTATTGCTGTGTTAAAATACATAGCAAACATAAGTGAAATGCAAAGTTTCCTACAGAATAAACTGTAATAGTTCTGCCATATAAATTAGGATTATGTTTCCTAACATTCATGTTAGGAAAAGTTTTAGTTGAAGGACTCAGGATTATGTACAGGAGAAAGTATAACTGAATCTCAAATAAGACTCATATATATATGTACTTCTAAGCTCATGTCTACCTTGTGTCTGTGTTTTACTTTATTTGCTCTATATATGAATGCCTGTCTAAATATACATGAGGTTTTTGAAGCAATAGACAACACATCAAGTGCACTATAAATTATGGTTTGCATATCTAAAATTTTTAAAACATGAATTTGACACAGTTTTTACTTTCAATGTCTTTGATCTTTTGATTACTTTTCTGAGATGATGCTTGCTGACCTTGCTGAGGAGGAGTGCATTTCTCTGGGAAAGGAGTCCTCTACACTTTGAGCCTCCAGATTCATAGGAACCTCATTTCGAATTTTAAAGTTGTGAGACTAATTCTTAAGAAGGTTTTCCAGCTCTTAGCTGCATTTGAATGGCACTGCGTGGAGGTCTAGGAATATCTGTCCTTAAAAAGTCTGAAATTATTGTGTTTGCTGATCACAGTATAACATAAAATTTAATCATAGAATATGTGGGGAAATTAAAAAGAAGATCAAAGAAGAAGATAAATGATTCAAAATCCTAACCTCTCATAGCTAGTATTGATATTTTTGTATATGTTCTTACAAATATACATTTAAAATTTACCAGATATTATTCTAGTGGCACAGTGAGGTGAAATCAACAATAATCATCTTAAAAATAAATTTCTTTTACTTTCTTCAGCCACCACAGGAACCTGACATCCTTAATTCCACATCATGTTGCTTTGAGTGAGTTTAGTTGGCTGGCACCCATGAGTTCTTACCCATGTTGTCTTCCATACTCCAAATCTACTCCGCAAAACCACTTCAAATCATGCACAGGCTGGCCACGGGTAGCCTAGAAACCCCACCATAGCAGAGAGGCTTTTCACCCCACCATTGGCTAGGACAAGAAGTATCAGTGAATATTTTATTGTCCTACTTTTGGAGTTGTGCCTATTGTTTTAATTATTTAACACTCTAGCTAGAGGAGTGGTTACTCCATCTGTCAAGGGTTGTGTTAGACACTGCACTAAAACTGCGCTGCCTTCTTACCCAGAAGCCTGAAAGTGGTAGTGGCAAAGACTAATCTCTTCAAGGGCTGAAGACTGAGAAGGATTGCTTTTCAAAAGGACACTAGGCATAAAATACATGAATACTTTTACATATATATTTCTTTTTTGTGTATGTATTCATTTACTTATTTTTGGACCATATAGTTTACTTTAAAGAAAAAACAATAAAAATGGTGCGAAATTTCAAAACAAAATTGAAGGAGAGTAACAATGGTTAGTACAATGTATATTCATTGTATCTTCAAAGTAGTTACATTACAAGATATAGGCATGAAAAATTGATAAAAAATATAATGGTTAGTACATTGTATATTGCCATCTTCAAAATAGTTGCTCATATTACAAGATATAGGCATAAAAAATTGATCAAAATATAGGCACAAACCTTTATTCAATGTACTATGAGTAATTAGTATTATAACTATCATATATATATATATATATATATATATATATATTCTTTTCCCTTCCTTCTTTGTACATTTTGGATCTTATTTACTCTTTCAGCTTCTCACACCAGGGATACAACATAATGTTATGTATATGAGTCTGATTTATTTCACTTATTAGTATGATCTCAAGTTGCATCCATTTCCCTACACATGTCTCAAATTTATCTTTCTTTATAACTGAGTATTACTCCATTGTAGAAAAAATACATTTATCCATTCCTCAGTTGATGAACATTTGAGTTGTTTTCAAGATTTAACTATTACAAATTGTGGTGCTATAGACGTGGGTGCATATATATAGCTAAGGTATGATGTTTTAAATTCTTCTAGGAAAATACCCAGAAGAGGAATAATTGGGTCAAATGGGACATCTAATTCTATTTTTTTGAGGAATCTCCACACTTATTCCCACAGTGGTTGCATTAGTCTATTCTTCCACCAACAGTAGAAAAGAGTTGCTTTTCATCACAGCCCCTCTAGTATTTGTTATTGGTTGATTTGTTGATGATAGCTACTCTTACTGGTGTGAGATGGAATCACAGTGCTGTTTTAATTTGCACTTCTCAAATGACCAGTAATGTTGAACATTTTTTCATATATTTATTTGCCATTTGTATTTCTTCATCTGAGAAGAGAGAATTCATCTCAGATACCCTTTTTGGGGTTGGATCTTTGAATTTGGGGGGTCCGATGTTTTTCAATTCTATACATTATAGATAAAAGTCTTTTGTTTGAGGGACAGTTGGATAAAATTTTTTCCCACTCTGTGGGTTGTCTTTCTACTCTAATTTATTTTGATGTACAAAGGCTTTTTAATAAGACAAGATCTCATTGTTTATTCCTTGAAGTTTTTTTCCACATTGTTTGGGTTTTGTTCATGAACTCTGTGCCTATAATTATGTCTTCAAGATTTCTGCCTATTTTCTCTTCTAGTAGATTTAGTGTTTCTCATTCAATATTTAGATTTTTGATCCATTTGACTCTAGTGCATGGTGATAGACATGGGTCTAGTTTTAGTCTTTGACATGTGGAGAGCCAGTTTTGCCAGCACCATTTATTAAAGAGGCTGTATTTTTTCCAGTGAGCATGTTTGACTCCTTTGTCAAAGATAAATTGGCTGATTGTTTGGGGATGCGTCTGCATCATCTATTCCATCACACTGATCCTCAAGCTTATTTGTTTTTTTTTCCTAATACTATGTTGATTTTATCACAGTAGCTTTGTAGTGTAATTTCAGGACTGGGATTGGGATGCCTCCTGACTTGTCTTTGTTGCCCAGAATTGCTTTAGCTATTCTAGATCTTTTCTGGTTTTAAATGAATTTTAGGGGTGTCTTCTCTAGATCTGTGAGGTATATGAATGGTATTTTGGTTGAGATTGTGTTAAATCTGTATAGCAGTTTTGAGAGTATGGCCATTTTCTCTACATTCATTCTTCCTATTGAAGAGCGAGGGCTATCTTTCCATTTTCTGATATCTTCTTCAATATCCTTTTTCAGAGTGATGTTATTTTTAGCATACAAATCCTTTAGTTCCTTTATTAGATTTATTTCTGAATATTTCATTTGTTTGAATGCTATTGTGAAAGTTTTAGTTTCTCTAAATTTTCTCTCAGTGACTTTGTTGTTTGCATACAGGAATGCTACTGATTTTTGAGAACTGACTTTGTATCCAGATGTGCTACTGAATTTGATTATTAACTTTAGGAGTCTTTTAGTTGAGGTTTTGGGATCTTCTATGCAGAGTATCATGTAATTTGTGAGTAATGATTAACTTCTTTTCTATCCTTATTCCTTTTATATTTTTAAAATATTTCTTTTGATCATAGAATGTACACTTCTTATAATCAAGATTTTTCACTACCTTTTTCTGTCTTCTTTCTTGTATTTTGAGTACTATCCTGTACATTTAAAATGTTTCACATCACTTAAGAGTTTCTCTTAATCATTTTTCAGTGTGATTAAATATTTTCCATGATATGATTTTCACATATCTATACCATTTGATTTTTGGAATCTTCTTTTTTGTATTATTTTCCCTAATCTGTGAAAGCTACTGCATTTTTCATTACATGTCACGTATTTGTCTTCTGGTTTATGATGAATATTACTTGGCCTTATAAATTACTATAGTAAGAATATATTTTTAGCAGATTAGACAGCTATCATCTCCTATGCAGTTGATAGGAGGCAAAATAACCCAAGAAGTCAATTTTCTAGACTTTTATTCCACTTTATGACTCAGTCACAAAAGAAAGCAATGATCACTCAGAGTGATGAATGCAGCAGGTGGATATTTGTGGAAAACCTATGGAAACAGTTTCTCAGGATTTGCACTGTGGCAGGAAAGTGACAGGTTCTCTTCTCCTCTCAAAGGCGAGCTCCTGAAGGCATGGTCCTATCCAACATGAGTGCATATCTCTAAGTGTCTGGCTACAGTCAACTCCATACTGTTGACTTGCATCTGTGGCAGAAACTTAACTGAGCTCATCGATTTTTCATCACAATTTAAGGAGTAAGCAGTGGTGGTCTCACATAAGAATCAGAGTGAGAACCGCTCTGCTCTGAATGGTTAAATGCAGAATGGAAGAAGGAGAATGGTTTTGGTGAGACCCAGAAACCCATATTTAAGAGGCATTAGGTGGGAAGTCCGGAGGTGAGTTCTGAGGTAGACCATATGAGTTTAAGCCCTGGCTCTCTCACTCATCAACTGTGTGATCTCAGGCCTGTTTAATCTCTGTCTCCGTTCCTAAAATGTGAAATAAAAATAACAATACTTGGCCCATAAGATTGCTTTTAGTTGAAATGAGTTTACAGTAATGCCTGGCACATACTTAACATTCAATAAACATTAAGTAAAAAACACCTATTTGTACTGGTATGTTACCTCTCTCTAGGAGAGAGTTTTACATTTTGGTGTGAGGGCACTGAGCTCAATAATCGGAAGGGGTTTCCACTCTGAAAGCAGAACCCACAGGCTGTCAAAGTCTGATGAGTCTCCTTTAGAATCTCTTTAGTATCTTTCCATCTATTGTGCTTGGATTTTCCTCAGACTCAGTTTGAGCTATTTTCTAAAAAGAGACAAAATGTACTAAAATTATAACTGAGCAGCAGAGTCAACACTGAACAGTGTGTCTGTCCACAGGAAGTCACAAAAATTCAAGGAAAATTTCATCTTATAACTGATCCAGCAAAGGAAAAAAGCACAGCAGTGATGTCTATCTGTCAAATTTTGTGGGAGATTTCTACTTCTTAAGATAAGTACACAATACTGCAGATTTTGATCCATTAAGATTTTCATTTTATAATAAATCATGTATTTCTATATGGAATATCATGGATCTAATACATCTAATTTAATTCTTTCCTTAAACAATGGTTGGATAAATATTAAAATGAGAATTTTTTCTTTTAAGCAAGAAAAAAATTTAAATTTAATTTTGCCTGCAATACAAGACACAACCTTTTAAATTTTACCATCTAATTCTAATGTGTTACAAAGCCATAGAAACCTTGAAAAGATGGAAAAGTTCTTTCTTCTCAACCTGAAGAACTCAGAGCTCATTAAAAAAAATGAATTGTGATGTCTTCCTCCCTCCCACAGCCATCTTGACGCACTTGTTTTGGAAGGTGCCTAGGTGTGAAAAGCTCCCAGGTGGGTCGCATGTGAGTCTGCCAAGGTCGCAGACCAGTGAAGGAGAGGTTTGCCATTGGCAAGGTAGAAATTTATAATTACGGAACACTTTGCTTGATCAAATTAATCTTTTTGGAAACTTTATTTTACTACTCAGTGTAAGTCAAAAGCCACATGGCGCTGGTTATTCCTTTCCTTGTTTGCAACTGTTCTGCCAATGTGTTTAGATATTAAGGAATGGGAGGGGGAATTATACTGGTTTCTTTCATTAGAAAAATGTTCTTAGAAATGTACAGATATATTGTACTTTTCAAAGAGATGAAGAGTAATCCTTATGACAAGAAAAGGAATTTTGAGAAAAATCATACCCAGTTACTGCTTTTAAAAATGAATTTTAAAAATTACTTATGGATCTTGAAAATTATTATAATATTGCCTCTCATCCAGAAAGTTTGAAATTCTATTAGTTTTAACTGTATATTTCATTCTTTTCATTTTTAAGCTGTCTATATATTGTATATATATTTAATAATATGCCATGTATTTTTCTACAGACAGCCCATGTTTTCAGTGTTTGAGCTGATAAATTTTGTCATATGTATGCACTCATAAAATCATCACCATAATGAAGATAGCAAATGTATTTATCATGATCTTTTATGAATTTGCTCATATCCTTTTGTAAATCCTTCCTCCTAACCCTCCTTGGCTTCTCACCATGTCCCAGACAACAATCAATTTTCTATTAGTCTGTATTTTTTTGCATTTTATAATAAGATTTTTGTACAAAAAGAAACATGTAGAATCTACTCTTTTTCACCTCTTTTTTTCTTTGAGTGTATTTGTGATTCATCTACATTGTTCTTTTTATCAATAGTCTGTCCTTTATATAGCTGAATAGTTTTCCATTGCATAGACATTGCTGAAATTTATTCATTCGCTTTTTGATTGACTGAGTTGTTTCCAGTTTTCAGCTACTATAAATAAAAGCTTCTATGAATTTTGCTCAAAAATTCCTGTAGGGACATAGGATTTTTACAAAAGTACCCAGAACTAGATGGCTAAATAGTCAGTGTTTGCTTAACATTTGAGGTAACTGTCGGGTAATACAGCCTTTTACATTCTCACAAGCAGGGCATAAAGTCCTAGTTCCTCTGCATTCTCTTCAACACTGGACTTGGACAGCATTTTTTATTTTATTCCTTGAAGTTAGTGTAACTTTAATTGTATTTGTAATTTTAATTTGTATTTACCTAATGATCAATAATACATATCTTTTTATTTAAAAAGATCTTTTGGAACAGTTTTAGATTTACAGAAAAATTGTGAAGGTAGTACAGAAAGTTTCTTTTCCTATAATAAACATTTTAAACCAGCATGGCATACTCATTAAAATTAATCAAACAATAATGATATATTATAATAAGCTATAGTCTATACTCAGATAGTCTTAGTATTTACTTACTGTACTTTCTAGCTCCAGAATTCCATCTAGAGCACCACACTGTATTTTATATTTTAGACTAGTGTTGGCTATGAAAGTTTCCAAGTTTTTCTTATTTTGATGACCTTTTTCTTTTCTCTTTTATTTACTTTGTTTTGCTTTGCCTCTCCTTGCCTTGCCTCGCCTCTCTCCTCACCTTCTCTCCTTTCCCCTCCCCATTTCTTTCTTTCTTTTTTTTTTTTTTGGTACCAGGGATCAAACTTATAACCTTGCGCATGCCAGGCAGGTGCTTGTGCCACTGAGCTAAATCCCTGGCCCCCATTTCTTGTCTTTTCCTCTCCTCTCCTCTGCTATCCTTTCCTTTCTTTTCTCCCTCCCCATTTCTTTTTTTCCCTCTTTTTATTTTTTAGCTCTGAGGACTGATCTCAAGCACTCACACATTTATGTAAGTGCTCTACCGAGATATATCCCCAGTCCTAACCATGATGGTTTTGAGGAATATTAATTGGGTATTTTGAAAACTATTCATTGATTGGAATTTTACTGCTGTTTTTTTCATAACTAGGTTGTGGCCATGTTTAGGATGAAGACCACTGAAGCAAATGACATATTCATCACATTATCATTTCATCTTCAGGGCACATATTACTGATATGTTTTATCAATATCAATGTTAACCTTAATCATTTGTCCACGTAGCATTTATCAGGTTTTTCATTTTAAGCCTCCCCATCTGTAATAAAGTGCTCTTTGGGAGGAAGTCACCATGCACAGATGTATTTAGAAATTGTCCCCCTATCTACTAAATTAAAGGCGGAATGTCTTCTAATTATTTGGAATTATGCATGGGAAATTTATCTCAATTAGATCCACCAATTTTAGAGTGAAATTTCCAAAACTGTGGGCCAAAAACCAAAATGCTCTCTTTTTAAGATGATTTATCTCAGGTATTTGTAATAAGACCAAAGAGCTGACTAATACAGAATGTTTCCAACTTTTATCTAGTACCACCTGAATCATTCTGCGACTTTTCCTTCTTTATCTGTAACTTTTTTGGCCTTTCATACATTTACTTATAGTTCTGTTCTGGTGTAGGTATAGAGTGCTTTCAGAATCGTTAACCCACACTCCAATTTGTAACAATTTTTCTCCGCTAAACGACATTGTTTTTGTATAGTTCCTATTGTCCTTTTCAGAATTTCTTAGCTCAGGATTTTATTATCCCACTCACATGTAGGAGATTGTTTCATGCATTTGTAATACATTTAGTATTTTCAATATCCCACATGCCCTGCTTGGACACTCTGAGCTCCTAAGTGATAATTTAACAATTTGCATATACTGTATTGATGTTGCTTTTGGTCTTGAAAAGTTGTATAGGTTTTGAAAAATGATTAATGTTTTGTGCTTGCCATTACAGTATTGTACAGAATAGCTTTACCACTCTAAGGTATTTTTTGTGCTTCACCTGTTCAATCTCCTCTCAACTGACCTGTTAGGTTTGCCTTTTCCAGGGTATCACATAATCAGCAGCATACAGTATAGTCTTTTAAGACTGACTTCTTTCACTTAGCAAGATGCAGTTGAGTCATCAGTTTCTTTGTGGCTGTGTAGCTCATTCCTTTATCACTGTATAAATGCTTGCATGAAACACAGTTTATTTCTTGAAGGACAACTTCGTTGCTTTTAGTTTTTAATCATTATGAATAAAGCTGCCATAAACGTTCACAAACAGTTTTTACATGGACATAGTTTTTAAATCAGTTGGGAAAGTGGGAGCTCTTGATTGTATAGCAGAACTATTTTAGTCTCACAAAATTGTCAAACTGTCTTTCAAATTAACAATACCTCCCAGCAATGAGTTAGAGCTTTGCTGTATCAGATCCTGGCATCCTAGTCAGTCCTTAGAATTGTCAGTTCTTGGTTTCAGCAATCTTCTGTGTGTTTCACATTGTTTGAATTTATAGTCCACTAATGACCAGTGATGTCCACAGCCTTCACAGATACATATTTATCTTCTGTGTATTTCCAATAATGCATTGGGTTGTTTGTTTTTGTTTTGCTGATTGAAAAAAGTCCTTTGTGCTCCGGGGGTTTAGCTCAGCTGGCTAAGGGCCCGCCCTGGTAACCATGAGTTTGATCCCAGTTGCAAGAAAAAAAAAAAGTCCTTTGTTTAATTTGTATACAAATCTTTAATCATATATGTGTGTTGCAAATATTTTCTCCTGTCTGTAGTTTACTTTTCATTGTTTTAAAAGTTTTTTCTGGATAAGTTTTAAATTTTAATAAAGTATTTGTTAGCTTTTTGGCAGTCATCATGTTAATTAGTCTTGTGTTTAAAAGCTTTTCACCAAGTTTAACATAAATTAGTTTTTTTGTGTTTTCTTCAAGATATTTTGCAGTCTTTCACTTTACATTTAAGTATGTGGTGTATTTTGAATCGATTTTATGTTATAAAATCTTTGTTTACATTTCCTGCCTTCTCTTCCTTCAATATTGAATCTTTGATGCCCTTTTCTTCATTTTGTATAAGGTCTTCTAATTGTTCTTTTACCATTTATTGAAAAGACCACCCTTTATTTGATAAGCTTTGCCCTGATGCCAATATTTAGTTGATTATAGTTTTGTGGATCTATTTGGGTCTTTTTACATCATTCAAATGTTCTAAGTACTCTTTTACCAAGTCTCTTGACTTACAATAAATCTTGAAATAGGGTAGCATTAGGTTTTCAGCATTATTTTTCTTCAACATTGTATTGGCAGTTCTGTCTTTTGCTGCTTTTTGGTGTTTTCACTGGGATCATGTGTTGGTCAGTTCCCTGTCATTGTAACAAAATACATAACAAAATCACCTTATAATGAAGAAAGTATTTTGGCAGGTGCATTTTCACAGGTTCATAAGTTTCAGCCTGGGATCATTCGACCATGTTTCTTTGAGTGCTGGCACAGTATACCATGGCACAAGGTGGGGAAGGAGAGAGAGAAGAAGAAGGAGAGAGAGAGAGAGAGAGAGAGAGAGAGAGAGAGAGAGAGAGAGAGAGAGAGAGAGAGAAAGGCCAGCCAAAGCCCCAGTATCTCCCCAGGATCTCACTAGATCATGCCACCTAAAAGTTTTGTCACCTTCCAGTGGGACCAGGAATTGAGATCCAAGCCTTTAATGCAAGCTGCTTTGGAGGACATTCCAGGTCCAATCTGTAGTATATTTTTTCAGTGCTGGGGACATGGCCTTATAAATGCTAGACAACTACTTTACCATTGACATAAACCCTATGAAACTTTAGAAAAGTTGGGAAATACTGACATTTTAATGAACAATAGTGAGTCTTTAAATCCAAGATCATGAAATGTTGTGCTATTTATTTAGATTTTTTTCATTATTATTTTATAGTTTTATGCACATAGGTCCTATACACATTTTGTTAAGTCTATATATATACACATTTCATTTTGAGGGGGTACAATTGTGAATAATATTGTGTATTTAGTTCAAATTCTAATTGTCCATTGATTCTACTATATTTGCTTGTTTAGTTCTAGACATTTTTTTTTGTTGATTCTTGGAGATTTTCTTCTCTGACAATCATGTCTTTGGTAAGTAGAGATGGTTTGTTTTCTTTTGTTTTTCAATGGTATATGTATCTGTTTATTTCTCTTGCTGGTTTTATTGTACTAACCAGTACTTATAGTACAACAGTGAATTGGAGTATTGAGAAATGAGTACTTATTTCCAGACTTAGGAGAAGGTGAAAGGTATATTAACTTACCAGTGAATATTCTATTAAGGTAAGATTTTTTAAACAGATGCTTATTAATAACTTAAGTAAGTATAACTTGTAAGGTTTTTGTTGAGGTTCTCTTCTTCCTCCTTCTTGTATAAATGTTTCCAGTTGTTCTGGCACTCTTTATTGAATGGTATTCCTTCTCCATTTCTGCTATAGTTTGGACCTGCATTTGTGAAGGTTTAGATCTAAAATTTCCCCTAAGGCCAGCTGATGGGAAGTGATTATGTAATGGGAATCCCAACTTCATCAATGGCTTAATACATTGACAAGTTCATATCTGAATCACCTATTAGGAGGTAAGACCTCGTCGAGGGAGTGAATCAGGAGGGATGGTCTTGAGACTATATCTTGTCCTCAGCGTCTGCTCCCTGGCTTTCTTGATTTTTTTCCAGTTCCCGACAGTCATGAGATGAAGAGCTTTGTCCCATCATGGCCTTCTGCCATAGGTTTTTGCCTTCCCTTGGGCCCTTAAGAATGGAAATGGCCAATTATGAACTGAAACTTGTGAAACATGAGCAAAAACACACCTTCTTTCCTTTAAATTGCTTTTTTTTTTGCGGGGGGGGGTATTTAGTCATAGCAACAGAAAGCTAACAGAGTAGTAATTCCCAGTTTGTTGATATTTTCAAAATCAGTCATTAATGTTAAATTTTGTCAAATGCTTTTTCAGTGTTAATTCACATGATCACAAGTTTTCCTTTTGTAGCCTATTGATCGGTAGATTATAATGACTGACTTTCAAGCACTGAACTAGACTTATCTACTTGAAATAAATTCCTATTGGTCATAGTTTATAATTCTTTTTACATAGCAGTGCCTTTGTTCATGAAGTTAATTTGTTTTGCCATTTTGGGGAAGATGGCTGGATTTGAATTTGTGTGGGGATGGATGGCCACAGTTCTGTTTGTCACTTGATGTGGGGTTTGTGAACAGAAGCAAAATTTTGTTGAATGATTTTGTGTGAAGACTGAATTGTTTGCAAGCAGAAGCATTCCTGAACTGAGGTACTACTGTACACTGTCAGATTTGATCTGATTAGACTTTGTTCAGGATTTTCACATCAATATTCATGAGACGTATTGGGCCTGAAGTTTTTAATTTTGGCGATATCCATCTGTGTTTGATATTAGTATAATACTGATTCACAGAATGAATTAAGATGTGTTCCTTATGCTTCTATCTTCTTGAAGAGATTAGTGTCATAGCTAAGTCTGACTTTGATGCTTGCTTTATCTCTTCTTTGTTCTCTTTTCCTTTTGGTGCACTTTGTAATTGCTGAAAGCTGTATATGATGTATGAAAAAATAGGAAGTGATGTTTAGTGAATGGCCTGTACTGTGAGAATGTTCATGTGGCTTGAGTTGGGTTCTATTTGCTCTGGCTATATGTGCCATCCCTTCCAGTTCTGTTAGTCCCCTTGATTTTGTCTTTCTCTTGACTTGGGCCTTCCCTAAGCACTAACCCTGAGAAAGACTTTTTTTGTGTCTTACAACACTTTTAGCTGCAATCCATCATTGTACTGGAGCAATGATTAGGAATAGGAGAAGGAAAGAATTATACAGTCTTCCAAATCAGTGTCTGACTTTTACTGAGCCTGAGGCCTTCAGCAGTGTTTCTTTTGCATAGCTTTTCCTCTCTCCTCTTCCATCATTTGGTGAGACTATAGGGCTAGTGGGGCTTGGAGTCTCAGGGTTTTGAAACAAGCTATGGAAATTTTTTTCTCTGTGGATTAGGCTCTATTTACACAGGAGGCTCTGATTACTACAGTGATTACTACTATTTCTTACCTCCTGCCAGAGACAGGATATTTCAACTCACCATTAAAATGTTTCTGAAAGTTCCTGGCTCCAGTAGCCCCTGCCTAGATAGGCAGATTTCAGTTGTGACTCTGAATTTGCTTGTTCCCCTAGATGTGAGGGTAATGGTGGTTCTGAAAACTCAGTTCTTTCAAAGAGTTTAAAGAAAGTCATTAGTGTTCAGTTTTTTAAAGTTTTTCTTGTTGTAAGGATGGAGTGAGGCATTCCAAGTTCTTTACATGTCATAACTGACACTAGAAATCCATTTTTAAAGATCTATTTACTTCATGACTGTTGTTTCTCAATGTTTTATCCTTTATTTCTCTCCTTTCCTCTACTTCCCCTTTACTCCATGTGCAAATACTTGGGCCTCTGTCAGAATTTTTATCCTTGTGTTTATATCTAGCAGTTTCATAACTTTTATTGATTAAATATATGATTCATCTTGAATTTATTTTGATAGTAAAGATGAGACAGTAATTCCTTTATTTGTCCAATTGTCAATTCCCCTTTCTGAATTACTTGCCTTTCCCATACTTATGTGAAATGTGATGGTTGATTTTGTGTGCTAAATTTAAAAGTATATTTAATTAGTGAACTCTTAATTTGTTCCATTGGTCTGTTAGTTTACTCTTGTGTCAGAAATAATTTTTCTTCATATAATTTTCACAGCTTGGCAAGTTACTTAGAAGCATTGTTTATAACAAAACATTAATTATACAAATTATTTTAAATATAATTGTAACTATCTAATATTTATTTTGCTTCTTCAAGAATTTTATTGTGTTTTTTTTAGTAGAATTTTAAAAGTGTCCTTCACATAGATCCAATGCACTTCTGTTTGTTTGTTTGTTTGTTTGTTTATTTATTTATTGGTACTGGGGATTGAACTCATGACTGCTCGCTTGCAAGGCAGGTGCTTAAGCTGCTGAGCTAAATCCCCAGCCCTACTTATGTTTATTTTTAACAGTTTTTATTGTACTTTAACAGTTTTTGTTCGCACTCAGGAAAGCAATATGTTTTAGGAAACTAAGTTTTTAACCACATGTTTTACTGAATGATGTCTGATAGTTATATAGCTCCCCTCAAAAAGATATACCCATATCTTTTAATTAGTTTTAAAGACTTATAACCCACATGATTTCAAAATTATGATACTTTTACCCTTTTCTTTCTATTTTTTTTTTACCTCATTTTTGTAACCACATGGTTTAGTGAATTATGTCTGATAGTCATATAGCTTTTTGGAGGGTGGCTGTGGTTATATACTCATATCATTTTATTTATTTTTTATTTTAAAGACATAACCCACATTCTTTCAAAATGACAACACTTTTATCCTTTTCTATTTTCTGCCTCATTTTGTAACCGCATATTTTACTGAACTATACCTCATAGTTATATAGTTTTTTGGGAAATTTATGGTTATATACCCATATTGTTTTAAAATGATGACATTTTTACCCTTTTTTTTCTATTTTTTTTACCTGATTTACTTTACTCTCCTAATGATGCTGACAAATATTTTTTAGAAAAGTGTTTACTAACAGAATATACTTCATTAAAAGTGTTTTAAAAGTCCTAATTATCTTCTTGTTTTGCTAGCCTAGAAAGTCCTTGAGAAAGAGACATATGTTTGTAGTGTGTAATGAAACATAAGCATAAAATAGATAACAAATACAATTATTGAATGATTTGACCAAGGTAAAGTAGCCTAGGCTGAGCCGAAGTCAGCACAGAGGCACTGTGTCCAGGTAAATTAAACTAGATAAAATGAGCCTCTTTGAATATCACAGGAAGAGCAAAAGAATGTCTTTATTGTACCCATGAAAGTCTGGTGTAAAGTCTGGAGCTAGGACTAGTGATTCTTGACTACTCTTGAGACCTAAAAGAGCTGTCTTAGGTTGGTTGGGGTAAGGGAACATTTCTGGTGAAGGTTCATATGTAAGACACAACTGCTCTGGAAATAGATCTTTGACTTTTTTTTTTTTTTTTTTTTGTACCGGGTATTGAACTCATGACTTTGCGCTTGCCAGGCAGGCGCTTACACCACTGAGCTAAATCCCCAGCCCGAGCTTTGATTTTTTAAAAACAATAGTAGTAGAATGGACAAGAGCACATATAAGTAAATCCCATGCATGTGTAGGCAACTCATTTTCAACAAAACTGATGGAGGGAATTGGGAGAGAGAGGGAAGAAGAGAGGAAGTTTAAAGAATTAACATGTGTTATGTACATGTACAAGCTTTTCATGATAAATAAAGAGAGAACCTACAGAATGGTGGAAAATATTTGCAAACTGCAAATCTGAGAAGGGGTTCATATGCAAAATATAAATAGAACTCTAAAAATGGAATGAAGAAAAAACAGATATCCCAAATAAAAAACAGACAATAGTTCTAAGTAGACATTCCCCAAAGTAAGACTCATAAATAGTACCCATTGATCAATGGGTACCAAACTGCAGTTACAAGGAGAAAGAATTTATTTTTTTTGTATCAGGAATTGAACTCACAGCCTTGCACTTGTCAGTCACTGTGCTGCTGACCTATATCCCTGGCATGAGTAAAAATTCCTAAACAACTGCTGCACAAAACAGTGATTTTGCACTGTGCATCTCAATATCAGTAATTACAAAAAACCCCCACACAAATCAAAACCACAATGAAATATCATGTCACCCTAGTAAGAATGGCTATTACCAACAAGACAAAGGATAGCAAATGCTGGCAAGGAGTGGAGGAGAAGGAAGGCTTGGTCATTGCTGGTATCAATGTAAATAACCAGTCAGGAAAACAGAATGAAGGTTCACTTAAAAATTAAAAACACAAATATCATATGATCCAGCAATTACATTCTTGGGATTCATATCAAAAGGAATGAAATTAACATGTTGAGGAGACATCTACACTTCCATGATTATTGTAGCTTTCTTCACAATAGTTGAGAAATGGAAAAAAATCTCAATGTCCATCAACTGATAAATGAACAAAGAAAATGTGGTGAATACCTGCATTGCAATATTATTTTGCTAGAAAAAAAAGATGAAACCCTGTTATTTGTTACTACATGAATGGGATGGGTGGACATTATGTTACATCAAATAATCCAGTCACAGAAAGACAAGTATCACATGATCTCATTTATATGTGGAGTCTAAAAAATAAATACTGACCTTATAGAAATCAAGACTAGAATAGTGGTTACCATAAGCTGAGGAGAATAGAGGGATGGGAGGAATGGGCAAAGCTCGATCAATGGACATGGCAGTTAGACAAGAATAAGAAATTCTAGTGTACTAATCTACAGTAGGATGACTGTGGAAAGTGATTATAGGGCTGAGGATTTAGCTCAGTGGCATAAGCACCTGCCTGGCAAGTTTGAGGTCACAAGTTTAATCCCCAGTACCCCTCCCCCAAAAAAAAATCAAGGGAGAAAGTGATTATGTACTGTACATTTCTAAAAGCCAGAAGAAAGAATTTTGAAGGCTTTCACCATAAAGACATGATATATGTTTGAGGAGATAGATTTGTTTAACCTGATTGTGCACTGTGTACATGTATCACCACAACATGTGCACCATTAATGCATACAATTTTTGTCTTTGTGTAACAGTTAAAAATCAATTAATCAAAAATATGGGAAGAGTCTACAAAGGAGAAGTAGCCAAAGAGAAGTATAGTGCTTTGTGAATTCCATGTGATTTTTCTGTGGCACAAATCTCAGAACAGTTTCACAGAAGCAGCAGGAACTTCTTGAATCCTGGGCAGATTCTACTGTTGGAGGTGCAGATGGAAGATGGCAGCTCAGTTTTTCTGTGTATAACAAGTAGCAGCAGTTTCTAAAGAGTATGAAAAAAGAGACATATGTCAAAGGCAGTCCTGACAGCTCTCATTGTGTTCCCCTCATTGTGGATCATAGCTAGGGAAACAAAGCACCAGCTCTGGGTAGCATGGAAGACTACTGTTAATTGGAATAGTACCAGAGTGAGAACAGCGACTGCTGTAAATCTACTAAAGACACCTGTATTTTTGGGTTGAGAGCAGGGGCCAAAATAGTCACAGTTTAATGGGCTCTCAAAAATATGGGTAGACCTGAGGCCAAAGTGCCTTGGCTTGTAGCCTGGTGCACAAGAGTCTCTGGCTTGTTATCAACTCTTACAACCAAAAACATAGTGGCTCCAAAACAGGCCTCCTCTTTTCCACTCCATTCCAGTAAGTTCTTTATCATGCATCTTTATTTCAGAGAAGATTGCTTCTAACTTTTCCATTAGAAAAATGAATATTATGATGGATTTCCTTCTTCCATTGGAGTTAATTGACCATGGGCCATAGTAATAAGCACTATACCTAGTAAAAAGTAAAGCAGAGGGATGTTCACAAACTGCTATGGGAAGCAGAGAATGCAGCTCACTTGAGGAACCAAGGCTTCTCTTTAGTTGTGAGATTTGAGGCAGTCTCAGTGCTTAGCATCTCATTCCCTAGTACAGTTTGCGCGTTTGTTTTTTGATTCATTGATTCACCCTTTCATTCATGAAACCCCATTTGAGTGAATATAACATTGTAGATGTCATATGTGGACAGGACTGTAGGCTTAAGAGTGAATAGACCATTGTCCAGGCAGTGTGGGTAATGTATCACTTTCCTTTCTTTATACAGAACCTAAAAATAATTTGGTCATGGACCTCTATGGAGTAAGAAATAGATTTCCCAAGAAAAGTCCCCATTAGCCTGATTTTACATATAGTTGTAGGAGATGCATATCAGGCCTGTCTACCGAGCTCCTCAGGCATCTGGATGGATGGCCGAAGGTGGCGAGTGTCATGAAAGGGAGTGCCATGTCTCTGCCCAAGACTTTATTGAATATCTCATTTTGTTTTGTAACCAGTGTTTCTGTTTTTATTTAAGATCTTTAATGTATCCTTCTCTAGAATAGTTAAGAATACTACTGAACTCTGATAAGATATTACTTTGGGATGAAGATCATATGATGTTGTCAGTTGGCCATATATATTTCCACAGTAGCCTTCTATCCCTGGACAGTTGGAAGACACTTTGGTTGGACTGACTGATTATCTTGCGTAGAAACGCATGCTTGATTAGTAGCAGGTGGGGACACAGCATTCCTAATTCCCAATCATGTGCCTTTTTCACTGGCTTAGATCCCATTCTGATTATGTCTCTAGTTGTATCTTCTAGCCTTGAAAACTCTATGCAGATGTAGTAGATTCTTTTTCTGAATGCAGCTGGAATTTTTTTTTTTACCAAGGATGTTGGAAAGAAATAGGTGAGATGTTTTCCTGATCGGATGAAAGTGTTAAGTAGGTACCATCTATCACACACTCAATTTTTAGTGGTGAAAAATTAAAAGAAACACATTATATAGATACACAAGATATAAAACAACTATTTTTATGATTTCCAGATGAATACAATTGTTATTTAAAAAAAAAAGACTCTCCAGACTGAACTTTCATAATGTTGCCCAAATAGAATTAAAAATTTTAGAAGTTAGGAATTGAAATGCTGGCAGACTCATAACCTCTAGGGCCAAATGGCACCACAATGAGTTCTCACATACTTTAACTTCTGAAGACCCCAGAGACTGCTTTTATTGCATATTTTATGGAGCCATCTGTCTTTTTAGCAGAGGTGGTATCGTTTGAAACTTTGAATACATTCTTTCCTTTGCGTCAAAGGACAACATTTCATGCACTGTAGTGGAGGCCAGGAGAAAATTTACAGGGTTCACAATGGAAAGAAGAATTCCACACAACACTGAAGCCCCTGGTACCAGTGGCTACGACAGCTGGCCTGGGTTAACATTTTGTGTTAGATTAGAGTTCATATCTCAGTCAAATGACCAATCCCATAAATTCTCTTAATTGACATATTTGTTTTAGGGATTTTCCTATGGATATGTTGACATGACACTTTTTTTTTTTTTTTGTAGTGAAAATCAAACTCAGGACCTTGCACTTGCCAGGCAGGCACTTGTGCCACCCAGCTATATCCCTGGCTACAGGATACTATTCAAAATTCTTTATGTTTCAAATGAGCCACTGTAAAGTGAAAATGTTCTTTGAAATCCCTATTTTTTGCTTCTTGAGAATGGTTAAGGGGTAAGATATGAAAAGCAATGATTTAAACTTCAATAAGACCTAAATATAACTGTCAATCCAGACACCCACCATGTTTATAATGCAAGCCCAAGGACATTTGAATATAAGTTACCCAGGGCTTGATAGAGGAAAAGCATTGAATAAACCCAACTGTTCCCTGCTGATACTCCTCCTCTTAGTGCTACTGGTACTTTTAAATTGATTTATAAAAAATTTCAGTCATAAATTATGTCTATACAAACGGAGATACTCTGAAGTTAATTCTGCATTTACAAACTCTGAAGTTAATTTTGCATTTATTGTGAAAGATGCCACAATCTCTAATACAGGTCATCCTAAAAGGAACACAAGAGGAAAGAAATTCATGATTTTTAGCTAAAGCTGTCAGTAATATTTTCCCGTTTGTTTTCATATATTACTGTAAGTGTCCCTTGAGAGAATTATTCATATTGAAAGATAAAAGTAGGCCTTCTTGTGAGCCTTGGGGATCTCGAGGAGATTCAAGCAAGAAGACAGAGCAAGCCTTCCCCTGAGCCAGCCTGTGCCAGGGCTGGGAGGCTGGGAAACTAGATGAGCGCACCCCCACCCCGCCCCACCCAGCCGTAAGGAACTGGCTGATTTGGAGGACTTAGGATGAGATGCAACTGAGGTGAAAGGAACAGCTTGACGTTTGTGTGGTTTGATGGACTCTGCAGGCCCTAGGGCTGGTGGTCTGGCATCTATTGGAGGATGGCAGTGTGCATCGTGGCAACTGTAGGGGATTTCCTTCTGCCTTGTTTTTGAAATCCAGTATTGTGTTCTGTTTTACTGTTTCTTTTATTGCTGCATCTGGTAACCTGAGAAACTATTTTGAAGATAACAATATGCAGTATAACAACCATTATTAAATATCTATATCTTGTTTTGAAAACCTATATAGCTTTTGTTTTGTTGATTTTTAGGTTTCTTTGCATCTTGATTTTTCTGTTTTTTTCTTTTTTGTTTTCAAAATAAAAAAAATGTATACAATAGATATTATGAATTTGGAAGAAACTGTTCAAAAGAAGAGACAAACTATGATAGGGGAAAGGAAGAATGGGTAAAGGAAAAAACTATGTATATACAAGACAGTTAAGGTAGCTATACAGCTAGCTTCTGTTTGTTCCTTGAAAAGAATGATTTGTGCTAATATGGTTTAGACAAGATTTCATGCCTATGACCCATACTTTGAATAACTACAAGACACCAATATGCAATATACAATATGCAATATGACCTGTACTCTGAATAACTACTGCAGGACATCAGTATGCAAAGTATCAAGTATTGTAACTGTTCTACTCTGTTTTGAAACTTGTTTTCATTGTTTATCTGTTTTCTCTTTAAAATAAAGTTTAAAAAAGTCAAATATAAAAGTACATATGTTTGTTTTTCCGACTTTGATCTAAAGGCTTAGGTTTGAAACAGAAATAATCAGGGTGCGATTGGAGCTTGTAGATGAGGGGACAGTGGTGGTGAGCAACAGAGAGAGCCCTGGCAATAAGGGAGTGAGTACTCTCCAAAGTGTAGGCCATTGTTTTTCAAATTTGTGTGTGGCAAAAATATAGATGCATTAAAAATGTAGAGTTCAAGAATTTTGCCCCAGAGATTTTGACTGCAAAGATAAGAGAGCAGGGGTCACAAAGCCGTGCTATTCTGAATAGCCCACCTGCTTCTGGTCAGCAGCTGCTCGCCCCACACTGGGAAACATCCGGCACTCTATCCTGATTTTGCCTTGTATGCTAATTCTACTAGATCCCTGCTGAATAATAAGGACATAAAAATGCATTTATTCTGTATCCTTGGGTAATATTAGGATCATTTTAAAATCACAATATGTAACACTTTTGGTTTAAAAGCAGGCAAAACAATACATGAATTACATTTAAAAACTTAAATGATAACTGTAGCAAGACAATTTACATTGTAATGAGCTTTTTATTTTTACAAAAAATACGGAAAGTAGTTTTCCTAAAATTTAGTATGTGAACCACTTCCCTTTCCATAAAATTGATGAATTCCCCAAATATAGTTCATTAGTATTCAGGTATTTTTGAATCTCAGGATATTTATGCACTACAACCAATTATCCCATTTTACATCCGCAACATTTTAACTATGTTAGTCTGTGTTATTGACTAGCCTCAAAATCAATGTATATTAACAATACATATAGTGCAGTGCTTTTGAACAAGGATTGGCTTATAGAAATTTAAATGAGGTTTTTACATGAATGTCACCAAATATATTGAGAAATATCCACTAGATTGATAGTAAATTGCTTACTCTATTTATTGCCTTAAACTCCAAAGGTGACAAATACCTCTCTTCCATATTGAAGTAGGTATAATTCACCCCTTGTACCACTTTTCCCAGATAAATAGTTTCTACTTCAGAATTCTTCTTTAGAAAAAGGAGTCACTACCAAGCTAGCATAGCCTCACCCCAACAAAAAGCAACCTTTTCTCCCTCTATACTTTACCCTTTGCTCGGAAACAATAGTTCATAAAGTTTATATTTACATAAATCTTGGTAGAAAACCCTATTTTACTAAATAAAGAACAAAGTTTCTGGCTCTCAAACTGAACTGTATATGAGTCTCTGATTTTTCTTTGTAAATAGGAGTCCGTTTGTTCATAAACACACAACACGTAGTTCATATGTATTTATTGTTGGGAGGGAACCCAGTGATTTCAAACCAACTTATTAAAGTACTGAGGAATCAGGAACCTTCATTTCACTTTGAAATTATTGGTTTAAAATAAACCAACAAGCAAAACACCTTAAATAACTTCAGGAAAGCGTTTTGTATCTGCTTTTTCATTTTTAAATACTCAGTCAAATTATATTCTTCTACTTTTCCATAAATGTATATTTTGTTAAGGTGTAATATTTGTATCAGATTTTAAATTATAATGTAAGATGATCTCAATGTAGGAAACAAATTATTTGTCAAAATATATTAAAAAATTAAAACCATTTACTACACAGTTAAAAAAATTGCTTTTAAATTTTTGGTATAGTTTTGTTCATTCTCTTACCCATGATCTTCTTGTGAATATCTTTTTCTTTTATGATCCCACAATATTTTTCTCATTTTGAGCATACATTTGGTCTCTTGCTTTTAAAACATGTAACATTTCATGAGTATTTAATTTAAAATTGGAGCATGCAATTAAATTATCTTTTCAAAACATGTTTTTATGTGTCTTAGCCTGGGCCCTCTGAGAAACAAATGCAAAGATAAGATTAAACCTGTACAAATGTTATTAGAAGTGCCCATGTGAGAGAAAATATGAACAGAGTTGGATATAGCTTACACAGCCATCATAGGAGATTTAAGCAAAACCAGAAATTTGTTTCCCTTAGGAACTTGTCTCCTGGGTCATTTGGGAGTGTGGCTTTCATGGAAATGCAATAATGGATTTCAAAAGGCAGCTTCCAGGTGGCCCTTGGTCCAGTTATTTCCTGTAGCTGGAGGCCTACATCTCCTGGTGCCATGTCAGGTTGCATGAAAGTAGATCTTATGAATAAATCCTTCCTGGTCTTTTCCCAATATTTATTCTGCACAAGTGACTATTATTTTAGAAATGTGGATACTGGATCATTGGTGAAACTCATTTGTGATTATATTATGCACTATTTAATGTTTTAAATATTTTTCCAAAGTAACTTCTGTATCAACTATATTTTATTTAATCTTTGTAGTTATTTGAAAAGTATGTATCATTCTAGGAGTAGCTAACTTACAAGATATCTTCCAATTTATCAAAGTACTTTTTCAGTCTCTATTTGACAATACTTTACAAAATTGTAATTGAACACATTTATATACTTTCTTCCTCTTCTGTTTCTGTGTTCCCAACTATCAGATAGTATTTGAAGTTTAGAGTATTGTTAGATTATGTTATTCAAATTCAAAAAACCTTCTCTAGAGCCAGATTTGATGGTGTATCACTCTAATCCTAATACTTGGGAGGCTGAGGCAGGAAGATTACCATGAGTTCTAGGTCAGCCTCAGGTGCATAGTGAGTTCAAGGCCAGCCTGGAATACTGACAACAATAACAACAGCAGCAGCAACCCAAAATGAGCACAAAAGAAATCCACAAATTTTTCTTTTAAGTATGTATTTTTGTAGTATTACTACAACATCTGAAATAACAAAGATTTGTCATCATAAAGATATTACCAGGCAGCAGAATTTATAATAGGTAGATCTTATAAACAGCATATATGTCCACCAACAGATGAATGGATAAATAAAATGTGATATTTATATGCAATGGAGTACTACCGTGCGATAACGAAAGATAAACTTGAGGCATTCATAAGCAAATAGATGCAATTTAAGAATGTAATGTTTAGTGAAATAAATCAGACACCCAAGCTTAGATGTCGCATGGGTTCTTTTATATATATGAGAAAATGTCTCAATAGAAGATAGGTAAATAGGAAAAAGGGAGAAGCTCAAATAATTTCCCAAATTATCTATTGTTCAAAAATATTTATAATAGATGGTAATTTGTTATATTTATACTACTAGTTTCTTACACTCATTGAAAAGAAAGTTTTGTCTTTTTATTTGTTTCTTCTTTGTAAAAGAGAATCTATTTTTGTCTATGACTTCTGTTTTTGTCTGAATAACATTTTGGTCACACTTTTAAGATGGTGATGCAGTTTATTAAACATTGTTATTGGCTAATTATTTTGTTATGAAATTTTGTTTCAGTTTCTCATAGAAGAGTGTTTTTACATTTTTTGTTTACATCTACTTCTATTACATTAAAATAAAATTTAAAAGGAAAAACATAAAAAAGTAAATTTTGCAAACCAGTAAGATTCTATCTTTTTTTTTATAATAAGGATAATTTAGCATCATGTTTTGTCCTTTGAGAATGATCCAGTCTTAGGAATAAAATTAGAGCAGAAAGTGTTTGAATCTAACCATTTAGCACCATCATGAAACAGTGGAGTGTGATAGAAAAGTATTTACAAATATATATATATTTCCCATAATACTTTCACCTTACTTATTACAGAATATGAAGATTTTCTTTTATTTCTTGTAGTCTGATGATCTAGATTAAAGATCATAATATGGCTATATGCTTTGTATAAGCCACATTAATTTCTTTGTAATTGACATTTTGAAATGTAAAGTGTGACAAAATTTATTCTGCTAAGGCATAGAATTTCTGATATTTGAAATATGATATTTCACATAACTTGCTGAGATGTACAGGGCAGTATTATTATATATGCATCATTTGAAAAAGCCTCACCTATTAGGGTTAGTTGAGAGTGTCTTTTGATATTTGATTTCACGTTAGCAGCAGCATCTCGAGGGAATAAAAGCTATCTTCACTGAAATAGAATTTTCTCTGAAATTGATCTCGAGCCAAGAAAACTTGGAGCTTATTTAATTATACTGCACTGTTCTGTGAGTTGACTACCAAGAGCTATTTCCTTTCACTCATCATCGAAGCTATCTACTGGGCATGAAGGCTTCTTCCCATTTTCAACCACAGGGTGACATCATTATTTTAATGAATACCAATTTCTATGCTGCCTACCTCTATGCTGCATAATATTTCATGGGTGAAATACATGCTTTCTAGTGTAACAATTTTTCTGGCCATGCTGGTGATAAAGTGTTGATTGTAGGTTGGAAATATAATTCTATATCCATTCAAGTCTTTCATGGGGAGACATTTTTCATCACCCTTTTCTGAAGATGTTAACAGTGAATAGATGATAAAGCTATAAAAATTTGAATATACATTGACAAATGAATACTTTTATAAAACTGCCTTTTAAATTTACCTTTCAGTGATTTTTATTCTTAAGAGGGAACTAGTTCTTACTCATTTTATCTATATGCACGGTTGTAATCCAGAAAGTAGCAAAGAAGGGTGGGCCTGAGGGGCTGGTGAGGGTGTGTAAGGGTAAGTAGCTTCCTGTTAAAGGCACCATAGAATTTTCCTGTGAAATATTAACCACACACAACACAGTTCAGGCTGATAAAGGTCAGCCCTGTGAATATTCAACTTTCACCGTGTTTACTCAACTGATAATGGATAACTTTCATGCATGAAATATAGCCTATTGCTTACTATTAGTTAAACTTGAGCAAATCTTCAGTATTTAATGTTCTTTCAACAATGATATATGTAATTTACATGAGAGTATACATGAAAAATGTGAGACCATTAGGGTTTAAAATATCATAGGCTTGGAAACCATATTGACATGCTATCGAACTCCATTCAGCTCTGTAGTGCAAATCTTCTACACGTTAAGTGTGGAAGGGTATTCAATGAAATGCAAGATGACTTTTCTCCTCTTATGTACTCTGGCTCTCCTTTGGGGGAAAATAAAATGTCTTCATAAGACAACAAAACAGTTCTAGCTGACAGACTGAGCCTCTCTCTTTAAATTTTTTTTTTATCAGTACATGTTTGCAATAATTCCTGATTGTGTTGATTGTGGGGAGCTGGCACACATGCGTAACACATTTCGAGTCCTTTTTCTTTCATCTCTCTCCCCTCCCTCTGCCTCCCTCTCTTGGTCTCCTTCCCATTTGCATAAGATCTATCTCCCCAGTTCCCTATTACCTGTCTTTTATTCTGTTTTTTAATTTATTCATATCTTGGGTTTCTCATCTATGATATTTAACCTTGTGTATCTGATTTATTTTAGTTAATTTATGGTCTTGAGGTGTCACCATTTTTCTACAAATGACCTAAGTGTATCCTTCTCTTAGGTTTACAGCAGACGATGAGTGTGTTCAGCCGGCAAAGACCTAAAAGAGGAACGTTAGAGATGAGGAGACGAAAGAGTCAGACAGCCAGGGAGCAGCAGGAAGCCAACAACACCTATTAATGAATATAAGGCTTCAGTGAGCAGATCTGTAGGTCAGCCTGCTTCCCAGCTGGTTCAGCTCATTCCTGACTGGAGCAAGGCTGAAATTTCTGATTACCTTTTCAGAAATGTTGATGGCTGAGGCAGGTGGATGTCTCTTGGAGGGAGATATGTTTTCTTTAGTGCTTTTCCAAAGGCCTTTATGGTATGACTACAGGTTTATCTCCTGAGACTATCTTTAAAGGACTCATGTTTTAATCAAATGCACTGCTTCCTGTTCCTCCTGTCTCAAGTTTATAAATGCATATGTAAGTACGGGTGGAGAAAGATAAACTAGAAAGGAAATCTGAGGGCAGTGTATAAGGCAGAGTCTTGACATGCTCAAAAGTTAAGATTTTAATCATGAAAGTATTAGGAAAACATTGACGGACTTGGACTTTAATCGGGGAAATGACATAATTGGATTTGCATTTTAAGTAGCTGTCTGGGTACAGTGGCAGTACCTTATGGTTTTTAAACACCAGAGAGCAGGAGTCAGACTGTCTGGGTTTGGATTTCTTCCTTTGTCTTATTAGTTCTGGTCTTATTAATGTGTTTAAGCCTCTGTGATCTCATCTATAGAGTGGGGATAAAAACTGATAACTATATTATAAATTCCTTGTGAGGGTCAGCCAAGGTAATGCATGCAATGATCTTAGTCTAGTGCCGGGCAGAAAAAGAGAGAATATTCGGCACATTGGTTGTTATTATTCTTATTACCTCTCTGGGGCAATAGAAAAATAGATAATTCTGCTGGCAGCTCGAAGGAGGGACCTGAAAGTCAAAAAACAAGATACAATTCATTCATGGAAACTTTTTGGGAAAGGTATTGATACACTACATTAAAACAGTGGCAAAAGGATTGAGCAGGCCAAACAAACATAACACCACAATGGACAAGAACTCAACAGAATTTGGTTTCTGGGTAAATGCAAAGTTGAAGAAGAGAGGAAATTCATGGGTGGGTCTAAGGTTTCTAGCTGCCATCATCTGCAGTCATTGGTGCAGATGAAGAATGTCCAGCAGATCTCACCAGTGTCCCACTCTTTACCACTGTGGGAGGACGTGGAGCTGAGTTGCATTTCCCATGTCCCAGGGCTTTGTCTGGCCACAGGTCAAAGTAATGGAGGACACTGGGGAACTGGTGTTTTCAGAAGCTCTCCACTGCTGCTTACTCAGGAGCTGGTGTGGAGACAGCCTGGCACCTTTCCACACCATAGATGGGATTACGCTAAGTTTCCTGTTCTGCTGTCACAGTTTCCCAGTGGGATTTAGCTCTACTTTGCCATAGAGGTACCTAGTAGCTAACCCTTCTTGCATACCTTTCTTTCCTCGTCCTACTGTTCCAATCCCTTAATTGTTTTTCTGGATCGCCTTCCAACTAACTATTTGCACTAGAATCCTTTTTGTGGGACTTACTTCTGGAAGAAATAGGACTAAGAGAGTAGGGAAAGCAAAAGGATAAGAAAGAACAAGAAAATAATTCGTTTTAGACATTCAAGGGGAAAGATCCCTTGAAAAAATGCAAGTAAAGACGGTCTGGAATGCATTGGAAGAAAAATACAATATTAAATGGAGTTTAATCAACAGTTGAGCTCTAGTATTCTAGATTGGTGAGTAAATTGAAAAGTGAGATGGAGTCACAGTTAACATTTCAGAATATGCCCTCTTGAGGATAGCTTACAATGTAAAAGTTTGAACAACCTAGTGAAAGGCACTGAAAAATAACTTAACAGTGAAAGACATTTAGAAAACAGAATAGAAAAAAAAGTGATGTTATAAAAAGAGAAGACATAAATTTTTAAGAAGTTTTTTTTTTATTAAAGTATAAATCCTTTTAGAGGACACTTTTTTGTAATGACCAAGGTTTCTCATACATAATATTAATAAATGAATATTTACTGAATAAATATCACTTCTCACTTCCCACTGTGAAGGTACAGAAGCTGAGGTGTTGAAATTAAAGAGGCAAAGAGTAACTTAACCATGAGTCATATTTGACACCATATTTTGTGGTCACTGGTTAGTAATTTCTCCACCTATGTTTGCTACAAAATGGATTTGTATTGTGAATATATGGCTCCTGCCATGTTTCCTTCACTAGAAATGAGCATTCTTTACAAATCAACTCTAAATATGACCAATACCATCTACTTTTGGCATGGAGTAAAAGAAAAGGTAGTATCTTGAAGGAGGTGGAAGAACAAAAGGACAGGAAACCCTACAGCACATAACTTCAATCTTTACCCAAGTTCTTTTGCCATTATTGATTCTCTAAAATTCTCCATTAGTGCTTTATTACTGCTTAAGTTGGAATGGGAAGTTGTAGCATCATATCCTCATGACAGAATTACTTCCTGTTTTGTTGATGTCACTTCAGTTTTTCATTTCATTTCATTTCATTTCATTTCATTTCATTTCATTTCATGTTTGAGATAGTACACAGATGCCAAATCTTTTTACTCTTTGGCATTGTGGTGTATTCTCAATGTGTAGCCACTCAATAATTTATTTATTACAGGTGGACTTAAATGCAATAAAGTTGTGAAGAAAGAGTGCAAATATGAGTATTAGGCTTAAGGGCTTTTTTGTTTTTCTGTTCTCCACTTACAAATTACATCTGGTTTTGCAAGATTGTTCAAAGAAAGTTGCTTCAGTTTTTTGAGATAAAGAAAAATGACTTCCCATGAGACATGAATTTAGTACTCTGCAATTAGATCTGCTGATCCAATTGCAGAGTACTAATTTATAAATTCTATAAAGTTGTTTTAAATATATTTATAATTCAAAGACTAATTCCTGATCAACTTTATATATTTCCCTTTAACTTTCAGCTCCTCTAAAATTGTACTCAATGCCCGGCTGCCTTCAGAAATATCTTCTCTACATTGTCTACTGTTGTACTAAGTCAATTACCAAGTTGTCTTTTCTCATTTGTGTAAAGCCATTAAACCAATGTCCTGTCCTGTGCAGATACAATAAGCAATCACTGACAGTTTTCCACCTAATTACATGCTTCACTGGGTGCTTCCTGATTGAAAATATTCTCTCATAATTTCCTTCGTTTTATGTTCATGATCTCACCCCTGTAACATAAGGGCTGATAAAGACAGATCTGATTCAACAAGGTGGCTTTTCTGGCTAGTAGTTTTACCTATCATTTCTATGAAATACAGAACAGCTTTGCCCTTTACTGTCAGGTCAGGATGTTGGATATGGGTTCTCCCCTGTAAGTCACAGAATCTTTCATTTTCCAGGAGAGATTACTCAGCCCTTGGGTCACAACTTCTCTGGAAGATGTTCTTTAGAGGCCAAGAACCTGCTTTCATTGGCCTTTTCTGTGTTTGGAAAAAGCAAAGCAATTGACATTTCTAGTGAATTTTTTATTTCAATTTTCTGACTTTCTGGTTCTTGGGCCAGTAATTAGTGAGCTCCTATAACTCCCCGACATGTCAGGAAGCTCTCAAACAGTTTCCAAGGGGAAAAGAAAAACACTGCAGAAGTATTTTTGCTCTGCCATTACTATTATTTACTGGATCCAGAAAAAAGTTGAAAGATAGTTGAACTACGAGATGCTTCAGATAAAAGTTTTATTTGAGTCCTTTCCTTCTATGACTGAATTTTTAACCCTTGAAATTTCTACCTCATAGTCGTATTGTTATCATGGAGTGACAAATGTAGGCAGAACAGAAGCTCTCTTCGGTTCTGTATTCATCCCATTCCCCGTTTTATTTCTCTAGCAAAGCTTGCTAAAATATCAGATTTGTTTATTTTGCTTATTTTATTGGGCTTGTTAAAACAACACTGCTTTAATAGGAAAACAGTTTAAGTCTCCTTTATTACCAGCTAATTTAGGAAATGTCAGGTATGTAGTACCCTAGACATAAAATATTAGAACTGACAGGAACCTCATAGAACTACGTCATTTAATTTTCTTATTTTGCAGGCAAAGACCAATATGAAGCACAGAGGTGAAGCAGCTGTTCCTGATGTTGACCCAACCTGTTAGCATTTTAGCTCAATATTCCTTCTCTTACCTTGCTTTTGAGATTCTTTCACGACAGCAAGTACTGGAAGAAAAGATAGAACAATAAAGGTGCCAGGAGAGAAAATTCAGCTTCAGGGTCCAAAGGAAGCTAGGGAAAGGAGGGCTGAGATTATTACTATAATGATTTTTCAGGGATTTGGGTGGAAGAGCGGTATTCGTGATTTCATATATAATCTTGGATATTGCTTCAAATAATTTAAGCTTTGAAGTATTGGGTTGTCTTTTCAGGACTGAACTAGGGTGGGGACATTGCGCAGTGGTGCATTGCCTGCCTAGCAAGCTTGAGGTCTTGAGCTTGATGCTTGGTACCAAACAAGAAAACAGAAGACCAAAAAAGTCCCTTAATACATTGATCCATAACTCTTTCTTCCTTTTTTTAATCAATGGAATATCCAAATTTTATTAAAGAATTTATACAACAGAAAAGAAAAAGGGTACTTCTTAGCTTCTGTACCCTTACAACATAGAGAACGGATCTATGTCTATTCAAATCCCTGAAGCTTCAGGTGACTCACAGGACATGGAGCACCTCTGGGTGCAGTCAGAGGAGGAACTATTAGGTTTAGTGACAGTAAATAAAGATGAACCTAAGCCTGTCCTTAAAGATCAGGTAGAATTTGAATAGGTTAAGAAGACCTTGGCAAGGTGAAGATGCTCATTAAAAGCATGAATTGGGAAAGGATCTTATGCTGTCACTATGGAGGTGGTTTGGAGACCAGTAGGAGATGAACCTGCTTGAGAACCACTTGGCGGCGCCCCCTGTAAACAGGTTCAGTTTCACAGTAGGTTCAGGACGGGGCTGGGTTGAGAATGCAGCACAGTCAGTCTGATGTCCTCAATAGACTGGAACAAGGGGAAACGGTGAGGGAAAAAATGCTAGAATTCCCAAGAGGGAAGGGGATAGCCTGCTGCACTATGAAAAGGATGAATGAATCTGAAAAAAGAGTAAGGAAGAAGCATGGATTGACCTGAGATTGATTTAATGCAGGAGAACATGGGAAACACCTTTAAGTTTTCAAGTTATGGAGAGGGAAGACCTTTATCATTCCTTCTGACTGGGCTGAGAACATGTGAAGGTGAGGATGATTATATACTATTTCTCTGTTCCCAGCCCAAATTCTAGACACACTTATAAGGAACTTGCAGGATAACATGAACATGGGCATCTGGGAGAACATAACTATTAGAAACAAATGTAGAGACTTTAAATAGGGTAGGAACTGCCAGGGATTTAGCTCAGTGGCATAAGCGCCTGCCTTGCAAGTATGTGGTCATGAGTTCAATCCCTGGTACAAAAAAAAAAAAAATAGATTAGGAATAAAATGTAGAAATTCTGTGTTCATGACAATGGCAGAAACGTCATACAGAAATACCTTAACTATGATGGAAATAGTTGATCTTGATGATGTCAGCACCAATGATAAAGAGTTATAATTGACTATATAAAATTAGAGTTGAAGTTCTGAGGTTGAAGAAGTATTTCAGATTGGACAATTAGGGAGAGAACATTGGAAGGGAATGCTGAATATGCACTGTCAGCTCTCACAAAAGTGCCATCTAAAAAAAGAAACTATATATAAATACTTTGTTTACTACTGAGCTTAGGGACTTCTGTTTTCCCAGTGGGTTTGAGTGATTACCTAATTTATTTGATATATGTTTTTCTTCCTTTCTTTGGTTAAAAAAAGCAGAGAATAGCATCTCAGTGAGGTGAAGAAAAGCAAGACAAAGGCCAAGAAGCATAAATCTTTACTATTCTCTGTGAAACACATTAACCTTGAGGTCTCCACACTCAAGGGAGGACGTGTGGACTAATGGGAAGATGATGAAAGAGGCGAAAAATACAACCTAAGAAATGAGACAATCGAAACCTTCCGAGTCAAAGTAACGTACAGTTGAGCATGAGGGATGGAATTTTTATTAGTATTTTTTATTAATAATATACAAGAGAGCTAGGCAGATAGAGAACAAGAGAGAGAGAGAGAGAGAGAGGATTCTGGAAAAATGTGATTGGAATGTCAGAGAGATCAAATTATCTTTTCATTACTGCATTTTAAAAAGACAAACATTTCAGAGACTGAAATATATTCTGTTTTTCTGGAGACTCATATTGTTAAAAGCCTATTAGAGCTTCTTTTCTTGATATTAATGTACTTGCTAGGGCTGGTGAATCATGGCTGAGGACTTTGCAGCACAAATCAAAAAGCATTTAATGAAGATTAGAGCTGAGTTGTGCTTGAAGGTGGAAGAGCAATGGCCTTGAGCCCTAAGGATGTCTCTCGCAGCCACGAGCTCCTGATTTACCTGGGGCTCACATCCTGCCTGTGTCTGTGTGGAGACTGGGCCAAAATAAGTGAAGGCTGGTGGAAATAAGCAATGATTTGATTACTCAGCTCCTGTTCGCAAGCCCTGTTTCAGGAGTCCAGGCTTTCCTAAAGAAGTAATGAGATCTATTTTGCTGAGAGCACTCTGTCTTACTGAAGTATGGTGATTGGATTATTATAAATATTGGTGGAAGGCAGACAAGTATTGTAGGGAAAGAAACTAAGACCAAGGCCATGGGAAGGAGAGAACTGGGCAGATATGGACTTAGCCAAAGGACCAGGCCTGGGGGGCAGGTGAAATGAGGGAGCCAAGAATGACTCTTGGCCCTGCCTTGGCTTTGGAGAGAGAGCTGCTCACTGAGAGATAGAATACTAGAGCAAGGGCAGCTCAGAAGTTTTTAGAATGAGAAAAATTGTGGAGAAATACACATAACATAGAAGTCTCCACAGTAACCATTTCTAAATGTTTCAATTTAGTAGTTTAAGTGCATTCATATTGCTTTGCAATCAATTTCCAGAACTATTTTCATTTTGGAAAACTAAAACCCTGTACCTATTAAAGTGACTCCTCATGCATCCCTCCAGGCTGTCCCTGGAAATTGCCATTTGACTTTGTCTCCCTGAATTTGATTTCTCTATGTAGCTCATAAAAGTGTAATCATACATTTGTGTTTTTCTGTGGATGGCTGAGTTCATAAATATGACCTCTTCAAGATTCATCCATATTGTAGCATATGTCAGAATGCCTTTCCTTTTCAAGGCTCAATATGAAATTGATATTCACATTGTAAGTAGACATACGTTGTGTTTACCCATTCATTTCTTGACAAACAATGAATTTGCTTCCACATTTTGGCTATTATGACTAATAATGCTATCAACATACAGATAGAAAGACATCTTTGAATATTTCTTTCAGTTTCTGGAAGTGGCACAGCTGGATCACATAATGATTCTATTTTTCAATATTTTGAAGCACTACCATATTTTTTCATTGCAGCTACATGTATCATTTTACATCTCCATCAGCAATTGAATGCTTCCAATTTCTTTGCATCTTCATTCTTAACATTTTTTTTTACATTTTATTTTAAATGCTAGACACTCTAAATGGAGTGAGATGGTATATACCATTGTGTTTCTGCATTGTTTTGATTTGTGGTGTTTAGATCTTATGAAGGATACAGGCAACAAAGTCAATTATTTTAGTCCTGTATGAAGGAAGTGTGAAGAATAAGAGAGAGAAGGTGAAAGAGCGGTGACACAGGTTTTTAATTTCTTTGTATCCTCCTCAAACACTGGCATACAAACAAATGAACAAGTAAAGCACCATGACTACCAACACCAACACAAACTACGAAAGTCTACAAAGTGAGGATGAGTGATTCCACGAACTGCAAAATACTAACAGTGAATCAATGAAGCATAAATAACAATGCTGTCTAAACACCTGTATGTGAGAGAGTGGGGAGCACAAAGAGCTTTCAGCAGGGAAGCCCCACAGCCTTCGCTGAGAACAGTTGCAAAAAATGGGGTGGAGCTTTGCAGTGGCTGGTACCCCAGGAGCTGTAAGAGGCCTGCAAAAGGCTTAATGGGGGCAAGGATTCTGGGCCGGATGGACTCTTGGAGTTAACCAATGATAGTAGCCTTTCTGGGCAAAGACTATCAATAAGGATCAACTGATGGCAGTAAAACAGAAGAAGTGGGGCAGGGATTTTAAGGAGCAGAGGAAAGAAAAGTCTAGATAAATAATGGAAAACAAAGATTATAGTCAACCAATAGGGCAGTCCTTAGAAGCTGGAGAGAGGGAAAAATCTGACCATTCTGTCTGAGCTTTGGAAGGAAGGAGGCCCTGACAACATTTTGGTTTTAGCTCAGCGAGACTCATTTTAGATTTCTTAACTACAGAACTGTAACAGTAAATTTAAGTTGCTTTAAGTCACTAAATTTGTGAATTTGTCAGAGTAGCACTAGAAAGCTGATAGTTGTTATAGATTTAAATTTCATCTTCACAGAATTTATGTTAGATATTGGATTGGTATTCAAAATCTACTCTATCCCCCAGGTAGTGCAGGGGATATCAAGAAATTTAGCCCATATGATCCACATGAGTATTTCATTATATATATATTATATATGTAATATATTTTATTTTATATAATTATATATAAAATGTATATATATATATATATATATATATATATATGATTTTACCAAACAATCCTCCTTTACCACATAGGATACAATTATATATTCTACTCTATTCTATTTTATTAAAAATCAATTGATTTCATGGGCCATTAAATAAATTGATTTATGACTTCAAAAGTAATTTGAAATATGGAATTTGAAAAATGGTCTTCTAACATGCTTTCTTGACAGGTAAACTATACTAAAATGCTAAAATTTTCATTTCCAGTACTCCATTGATGGGAGAGTCAGCTGTGATTGGATTTGACCTATGAATGTTCTTCCCTGGCCACATTTTCCCATTGTTATTCCTGGAAAAGAGAGTTATGGAGACACTGAGTTCTTTTCTTTTTTTAGTTGAGTTTTTGTATAGAAACACTAGATTTGTAGCTGTTGAATGGTAGAGCTTGGAGCACAGCTAAGAAAGTGAAATTTCTAGTGGCAGCTTCCTAATTGCACTATTTCCTGACTGTGTCTAAGAGAGCAAGAGCCCTGGCAGGCAGCTCTGGAGTGACTCTGTGAGAATGGTTACTCAAAACTCCATCAAAAGCCTGCTTGTCTAGAGCTACCCATTGTACTGGATGTACTGAGGCCTCTTTTTAAAACCCCTTTCTTCTGAAAGTAATTCTGACTTCTGGAAATCACCCCTGACTGAATAATAACCCTATAAGTATAATCAAGTTAGACAATCAAAGGAAATAATGAGTAACACACAAAGCAACCATTGAAATGGAAGAAAATATTTTTAAACCACGAATTTGATGAAAATTAAATAGCAGAATATAAAAGAAACTCATAGTAAACAACCAAGACAACAAAAGAAATATAACTTTTAAAGATAGACAGAGAACCTGATTAAATGTGTCTCAAAGGAAGACATAGTATGACTAACAGGTTTATGGAAAGATGCCTGATAACATTAATCGTCTCTCATCACCATCTCATACCTGTTAGGTTGGTGTTATCAAAAAGTCAAATTATACATTTTTGAGAGAATGTGGAAAAAAGAGAATCCTTTTAATGTTCAGTGTTGGGATGCATAGATTATTGGCACAGTCATTATAGAAACAGAGATACATGATATATATCCATTATAGAAACAGCATGTACATTTCAAAAATTAAAAATAGAATTAATGTATAATCTAGAAATCACACTTATAAGTATGCACCCAGTGAAACGAAACCTACGTTGGAGAGATGTCTCCACTCCATGCTCATCAATAGATGACAAATGAGAGAAGAAAATTTCCAGTGGAAGCTTCCTAATTTGTTTTCTACGTGGTGAAAGGCTATTGAACTTTAACAAGTAAGGAAAACCTGCTACTTGCGACAGCAAGGATGTGTGTGGAGAACATTACACAAATGAAAAATCCAGACACAGAAAACGAAATACTACATGATTTAGAATCTAAAATTTTGAACTCCCTGGAACAGAGACTATAAAAGGTAGTTACCTGAGGGAAAGGGGGGTGGATAGGGGAAGGGATTGGTTAAAGGGTACAAACTTATATTTATAACATAATAAGTTCTAGAGATCTAACGTGTAGCTCAGTGACTATGATTATCAACGTGTAACTGATACCTGACGAAACATCTTAAACATTTTTCTCACTAGAAAGTTAAGAGGTAACTGTGTGAAATGATACTTATGCTAATTAGCTTGGCTAGAAATAATTTCACTAGGCATGCAAATGTCAAAAAGATCACAGTGTAATACCTGGCACATATGCAATATTTATTTGTCAGTTGTAACTCCATAAAGCTGAAAAATTATATCTATGAATTGTAGATAGTATTGAGGCCAAGGTACTGTGAGTTGTGATCATCTTCAGCGATCAGAGTCTTATTTTGGACAACTCTGAGTGACTACAGAGCTCATGGAGGTGACACTGAGTTTCTAATCTTTAATCCTATGTTGAGTACATAAAAACCACAGCTGTCAGTTATAGGCCATTAAAAATGGGTACTGTGCATTTTTTAAATACATGGGACGTGGACTATCAAAATTGGAGTGATTTCCTTTGTAATCAGTAGTCTTTGAGAACTCTAAAAAGCAGAAAGTTTTAAAAGCACAGGTGTCCCTAAGTGCAAGAATGAATGAATACATATGAAACTTATAATAAGGAAAGCCTGAAAAAATATTTACCAACTGGTGTGAGCCAGGGACTGGCTGATTGAAGCAAGAGAACGAGGGGTGGCCACGAATACATCAGACAGCCAGACTAGCCAGACTTCTCTGGCTGTCCATCAGCCTTTTTAAAAATAATGATGATTATATATTGTTTGCTCAGAAATAATTACTTATAAAATACAAAATAAAAAATTACATCAAAACAAAAATGCTAACGTATTTTAACTAATAGAGGGGAGAGGTGGGAAAGACGGGATGAAGCCAAGAGAAGAAATGGATATATATCATGTAACTCTGAGATTTTTACATATCCTTTAAAGGAACAGAAGTAGGTGCCTCTACCTTGTTCCACTAGGGGGCGCTAAACCTACTACGGTTAGCTACTCTCTGCAGCGTTTGCCATTATCCAAAATGGACAACTGGGCGTTAGCCATGCGTTGGTTAAAGAAATGCTACGTTCAGTCTTTAGGAAAATTCAGAGCATTTCTCATTTCCTGAAACGAAATTTCCCTTACTTCCTTTCTTTTTCCAGAAGGCAGAAGGAAGAATAAACGAGAACTTACTTGTTGCTTTGAACAGAAAGAATGGGTTTGAGTACAGCATCGCTGTAGCAGATTGGATCCAAGTCACAGTGACCACTTAACGCGTGGTGCAATTTAGTGACAAAAGTAAGGTCAGCTCTCCAGCGTTGGTCTCTTAATTAGCTGCAATCTCTACTAATCACCAGGCTGACCTCTTTCTGTCTTTAAATCGGTAACTCTAAAGAATACTTAAAGGGATAATGGATGAAGAACTGCACTTGGCATATAGTAAATGCTAAAATAGCAACTGCTGCTCTGTGGTCCAAAAGCAACTATCAGAAATACCTTCCCGCCTGGCAAGCGTGAGGTCGTGAGTTCGATCCCTGCTACTGCAAAAAAAGAAAAATAAAGAAAGGAAGGAAGGAAGGGAGGAAGGAAGGAAGGAAGGAAAGAAAGAAAGAAAGAAAGAAAGAAAGAAAGAAAGAAAGAAAGAAAGAAAGAAAGAAAGAAAGAAAGAAAGAACTTGCCATTCTCATATTAATCTCCATACTCAAGGGTCCAGGGTCCAGTGGTTAAAGAGATAGGATCACTTACAATCCCAGCAAAATCTTTAAAGAAGTTTTTGTTTTGAAAGAAATGTTTAAAAAAAATCCCAGCAAGATAGGTTTGTTAACTGTGAACTTCCCAAGTGTTCAAACGAGAGAATCTTCAGAGCCTTCAGGCAGAAGCCTGAGGCCAGATATTAAAGTCAAATGCTTTCATTTTTAACATCCAGGTATTTTCCTTCAGGCTAAATCATCATCAGCCTTGGGGCTACTAGAAAGTCTGAACAACTGAAATATAGAAAAGTCTATTCAGGAAATTTCCAAATTGAAGACTTGATAGTAAATTTTGGCAAATAATTACTTTAAAGCCCCTTGAAAATATGTGAGTGAAATGCAATCCATAAATTTAACTAAGAATAATAATAGTAGCAACACATATAGCGCTGTTTTTTGTATTGTTGATATGTGTCAGTCGCTATGCTAAGTACTTGAATGCTGTTGTGTTATGTAAACCTTACACACACTTCATCAAGTAAGTACAAGTTTTTTGTTTCTTCTTTCTTTTTATCACCATGTTTTATATCTTTCCCCTTAAAAACCTTGAAGTAGGCAATTTTTAGTTATTAGTGAGTCAGGTTCTTCCTGTCTTTCTGTTTTACAATACTGAACATTCCATCTCATGTCCAAAGTGGCTGCAGACGTTTCAGCTGTCATATTTATGTTTCAGCCAACAAGAAAGAGTAATATTCTTGTTTTTTACATTGTAATTTTTTATTAGTTCATGTTTGCAGTAGAAAATGATTGTCTTCATTGTGGGGCTTGGTACCTATACACAACACATCCCTATACATTTACAAAAATTCTCACACCCCTTTACCCTTCTTCAGTTTCTTCGTCCTCTTCCCATACGCAATGTACAGGTTCTACAGGTGATGAAATGAAATACAGAGAGTTCAAGCAACTAACAATAACTCCCAAATGTGCAGCTTGGATTGGGTGGAATGGAGAATTCGGACTCTGACTTTAGAGTCCCTTACAAAGTCTGTGTGTCCTGCCTTCCTATACCTATGCACCTTAATATTAGTGAGTTCAAAGCTCCTCACTTTGCATCTTGGCTGACTCGGGCTCATGTTAACTCAGTCATGTGTAAAACCTACTCATTATGGTTTGAATTGGTGGTTGGTGAGTTAATATAAGAAGTCTCTCGGTGTAAGAGTTCAGGACAAGTGATAAATGCATTCAATCAGATTAATTTGGTGTCCTTGAGGATAGCTTTTATACATAATGAATATTATTTAGAGTTACATTGGATTTTAAAATTAATCTTTGACTTATTAAAGTAATAACTTGCAGTAATATAGTTTCTTTAAATTATTCAATTAAGTTTAATATATTTTAATCCTACATATAAATCTGAGAAATTTCAACATTTACTTCTAATGGAGGCTTTACAATTTCTTTTACCACTTACATATTAAAATCATCCTAAGGATTTAAAATATTATTAACACATTCGCTTCTAAAAAATTTGGTAAAACACATGTACTTAACTAACTCCTGTAGTCTAATGGTATAAAATATAAATATGGCATATATTGAGTTCTTGCCACACACTAATAGAATTAATAAACTATTACTACTAGAAGTAAGGCTTTTTACATATTCTTACTAAATATCAGCTAAATCAGTTGTATATTTTTCAGAATTAGAGTGTAAAAGCAAACCAATTATGTATTTTCAGAATGAGAATCTGTAAGATAAAGACTAACTCAAATTGTCTTAATCATAGAAAAAATATATAAACCGTGCAGATTATTTTCATTGATGACACAGTAAACTTCAACATTTGTCTTAACTCCTAATTTCCACTTTTGAAGTTGCTTATTTCAAATAGATAATTTTACCACTCTAGGAATTTAGAATTTTCTTCCCAAAGAGACTTGATTTATCTTTTCAGCTAGATAAGGGTAATATTTACTCAAGATTTTGGAGGACTATGAAATATGGAGTTCCAGATTCCTAGAGGTCTTTATTTGTTTTGTTTTGTATGATAAGAAGAGACAGATAAAGTTCTCTTGGAAATTTGTGGTGTCCATAATGTGGTTACCTCCATTTCTTCAAGTGAGTCCTTTGCATTTAAGTTGCATATTACTTCATTCTCAAAAGTTGATTTATTTCCACAAATTTACCTTTTATTTTATCATTTGATTGGACTAACTAATTTATTACTGCTTGATAGTATTCTTAGTTTTTTTCAGATTTTTCCTATATGTCAACATGAAAACTCTTAAAAATAAATGATATCAGAATTCTGAATCTCTCAAAGTTTTTGCTAAATATGAAGCAATGCTAAGGCAAACAAATTAACTATTTTAACTTAAAGTACATCATTGTTCATATATTGGCCAAAAGCACAGCCTAAATAAGGATCTTCTAAATAGAGTTCTACCTCTTTTTCTTGCATAACTAATAGCAGTGTTGCATTCTTTATATTTCTGTGGAATAAAGACTCAAAAACACTTGCGAGGCAATCTAAATTCGGGATAGCTTTAGATTGTTGAAATTTCTCCTTCAGTGTTTTGTAAATATTTTTAAAGTTTTCTTAATGTTGCATGTCTTTATTAGGTCTTTCCAAGACACTCCAAGGTAGTTTTTCTCTGAATATTTTCTGCTTATACTCCTATTCAAGAAGTTATATAGTACTTAATCAAATTGTATAAGTACAGTCATACGTACTGTAGCATAATAAACTTCGGGGGGTTATCATCATTGATGGAAATAGTGGTGCATCTGTATTTTATCAGAGTAGTCTACAAATTTTGAGTGTTTAGAGTGTTTATAGGGGAAATGGATGATCATGAACTCAAGAAGGAGAAGAAAATCTGAATAGCCTACAACAAGTAAAGGTGTTGGATCAGTTACTAAAAACTTTTCCACAAAAAGAATACAAGGACCAGATTGCCTCACACTAATTCATTATATGAAATATTTTAGAGAAAATGGCACTAATCCTTACAAACATTTCAAAAACTAGAGGAGTGAATATTTCTCAGTAGATCCTATGAGGTCAGTATAGTCCAACAAGAGTTGGACGTAAGGTATTTTGACTTACGATGTTGCAGAAGTGGTATGCATTCTGCAGAAACTATTTGAAATTTGATGTGTTCCAGCTTAAATAAGCAGCACAACATTCCCTTAGTACTGGGTAGCAATGAACCGTGTGTGCAATCACTAGAGTAAGCAACCCATTCTCTACAGTGTGCTGTGTTTCTAAGTTACACACTAAGCAGGCTATGCGTATTAAATCCTTTCTCCACTTATAGTATTTTCACCTTACAATGGGTCTGTGTGGTTGTAGTCTCATGATCAAGGTGTATCTCTATAACCATCATATGAAATGTCAAAGAAGTCATAAGAAATGAAAAGTACATATAAATCAAAATATCTCTCATGAACAGACACAAAGATTTCTAATAAACTACTGGTAAACTTAATTGAGCAACGTATAGAGACTAATTCAGCATGACCAAATGGAATTTCCCTTCAGTTCAATGTTAGTTTAACATCTGAAAACTATTTTATTTAATGTATCATATTAAGAAAGAAAAAAAAGACACATGCAGCAAAAACACTTGACAATATCCAGCACCCTTCATAATAAAAACTTTTAAGCATTAGCAAAAAACTTTCTTCAATCAACAAAGACATTTATCAAAAAATCTAAGTCACTGTCACATTTAATAGTGAAGGACTGGAAGCAAGTAGATTGGAAAAAGGAAGTAAAAGAGACTTTATTATAAGACAGTGAGATATTAATCTAAGATACGTGCAAAATCCTAATTAAGCTGAAAAAAATAACACTATTAAAGCTAGTAAGTTTAGAAGGGCTGTGGGATACAAGATCAATGCACAAAATTCATTGTTGTTTCTACTCATTAGTAGCAAAATATTTAAAATTTAGGACAACAATTCAAGTCACAATAGCTTCAAAAAGATGAGGGATAAATTTAATGAAAGAAATAAAAGTGTCATGTATTAAAATATGTCATTGCTCAGGGAAACTAGTGATTTAAACAAACAAAGACATAGTACATGTTTTATGTGAGAAAACTCATAATTTTTAAGATGGAAATATTTGCAAAATTGTTGCATATATTTAATACAGTGCCTACAGAAATCCAAGAAGTTTAGTTTTTTAAAAAAAAATATAAATGAACAAGCTGTTTCTAAAATCTATTTGGAAATTCAAAGCAATTAGAATTGCAAAAACTCCTTGGAAAAAGGACAAAATTAGAAGGCTTATTTAATACATTTCAAGTGTATTATAAAGCTATACATTAAGAAGATTTGATATTGTCATAAAGATAGGCATGTATATGAGTAAAATAAAAGTAGAAGTCCAGAAACAAACTCTTACATTTATAGTCTACTGAGTTTTGAAAAGACATCAACAATTCAATGGAAAAAAGATAATATTTTCAACAAATAGCCCTGGAACAAATGGATAGCCCTATATAAACAACAATAGAAAACAAAAACCAAACTAAATCTAAGAAGCTTAGACTTGAACTTCACAACATAAATACTAACTTGAAACATTTAATACACCCAAATGTAAAAGTCAAAACCAAAAATATCTAAAAGAAAACAGAAGAGAATTTCTTAGGGTAGTCAAAATGTTATTACACATAAAACAGAAAGAGAGCCATCCAAGAAGGATATTGATTAACTGACTACATTAAAATTAAAATCTCATGTGCTTCAAAAGATACTATTCCCTCACTCTGTGGAACAGTATTTTCCAGTTATTTATCAGGTGAAGGTCTTCTATACAAACCAAATGAAGGACACTTACTACTCAGGTGGGCATGGTGGCACGTGACTACAATCCCAGTGTTTTGGGAGGTTGAGGCAGGGAAATCACAAATTTGAGCTCATGCTGGCAATTCAGTGACTTAGCAAGACTCTGCCTCAAAATAAAAAGAGCAGGGGATGTAGCTCAGTGAAAAGAGCCCAAGTTCTATCCCTAGTACCAAAAAAAAAAAAAAAGAAAGAAAGAAAGAAGAAGAGAAGGAAAAGATGAGCAGGAAGAAAAGGAAAAGAAAGAGGATAGAAGAAGAAAAAGAAGAGGAAGAGGAGGAAGAAGAGGAGGAGACAATCAGATTTACTAATGGGCAGGTTTGAAGAGGTCCTAACAAGTGCCATGTGGAGGAGCTGCCACCACGATAGTAGTAATAACTAGACCCAGAAGTTGGGGACATCTGTAGGAGTCACAGAGGTATCTTCTGTTAGCATAAGAAGCCCCAAAGTGGAGAGTGTCTTGAGAGATTGTTGGCAGAGACCACTGATGCGTGCTATATTGGGAAACAGTAACACCTGGGAAAAGCAGAAGGTACTGGATGTATATACGTGGGTGGGTGGGAGAATCTTATTGCTGAGACAATCCCAACCTTCTGTCACCCTTGTCATGAGTCATCCTCGAGGGAAAAGGTGTATGCATGGGCAGGGGAGAGACGTGTTGTTATTTTAGCATATCATTTACTGAATGTAAAGAATAGCAACTTCTTGCCTTGAAACAAAAAGTGGTTTCAAGCCCAGAACTTAACCCTATAGGATGGTTATTAGTTTGTAAATTAGAAAATTGAGACTCAAGGACATAAATTAATGCATCTATGGTACTACAAGAAGCACAACAGTAACTCGGCCTTAGTTCTCTGATTTCAAATCCAGTGCTTCCGCTGTCAAGTTGCCCTATTACTTTTGACTAGTAAGAGCCAAGAAAGAGAACTTTACGTTACACAGCCACATACAGTTTGGAAATAATAGTGATGTGCACTCTGGCAGGACATATACTGGTCACCTAGTGGGGATGGTTTTTCTGGGACTCTTCTTTGGGTTCATGATTAAGACAAGCCATTTATGTTTTGCAAAAATCTGACTTCTAGTTTCCTCTCAGAAATGGTGATAAATTATATTTTACACTAACTTATTTGCTTTTTCTTTCTTAATAGAATGTCATGTCTCTGAGGGCAGGGACTTTATTTACGCTGTTCCTTTTTTTTTAGAACAATGAATAGGGGCATTTGATAGATAAGTTTTGAATGTATGAAATGAACGCAATGAATGCTTGTATTTTGTACTTTTCATCTGTGTTAGTTTCCAAGGGCTGCTATAACAATGTCCCCAAAACTGGATGGTTTAAACATGGGAAATGAAGGGCTTATTGAAGGCTACTCCAATTGCATTTCATCTTAACTGATTATATTGGCAATGACTTGATTTCTACATAAGGTCACATTCTGAGGTACAAGAGGTGAGGATTGCAATATAGGGTTTTTGGGGATATAAGTTGGCCCATAATATTGTACAAGCAATAACTAATACGTAACTGCTACCCTAAGAGGTTTGCAAAGTTCCAAAGCATGATCATAGCAACAGTTCACATGTTTTAAGTAAGAAATGGATTTTGTGTAATTAAGGAACATTATTTTTAAACCGACTGTTTTTAGAGGAGTAGTAGATTCAAAGCAAAATTGAGAAACATATATATAGAGATTTTCCATCTGTACACTCACCCTCCACATGCTTAACCTCCTCCATTATCAATATTGACCACCAGAGTGATACATTTGTTATAATGGGTAAACTTACACTGGATCATCATCCAAAGAGCTTGGTTTCCATTAAGATTCACTCTTGGGGTTTTACATGCTATAGATTTGAATAAATATGTATTGACATGTAAGCATTGCTATAGTAAACACAATAGTTTTATTGCCCTAAGACTCCTCTCTTTAATACTCATTTGTCCCTATCTCTCTACTGTAACCCCAGGATGCTTCCAATAATTTTATAATCTTCATAGTTTTGACTTTCCTGAAATGCCATATTGTTGGAATCTACAGTTATTTTTTTACTGCCATAATGATCCAGGATGTGGAATATCTTCCATATCTTTATTTGCTATTTTTCATCTTCTTTGCTGAGGTGTTTCTTGAAGTTTTCAATTCAGTTTTTAATAATATTTTTTTTCTTATTGTTAAATTTTAGTAGTTCTTTGTATATATTGGGTAATAGTCTTTTATGCACTGAGTCTTTCAAAATTACATTCTCCTAGTCTGTGCCTTGTTTTCTTAGAGAACATTTGAAATTTTCCTTTATTTTAGGACCTTCTAAGATTTTAGAATAGGAATATAGGTTATATAAAATCTGTCTTTGTTCAGGGTACTGTAACAAAGTACCTTGACAGGGTAATTTATGACCAACATAATCTGTTGCTCACAAGCCTGGTTTTGGAAACCCAAAACCAAGGTATCCAACTCAGTTTCTCATGAGAGTTTACTATCTGCTTCCAGAATGCAATCTTCTCTCTCATATTCACAAAGAACAAAGTAGACCCTTTCACCCCCTTTTATAAGGGCATTCATACATTATAAATCTAATTCTGAGAGTAGGGTACTCATGACCTAATTATTTTTTGTAAGACCTCTTACTACTATCACATTACATAATAGGTTCTAAAATATCAATTTCTTGAGGGTAGCACTAATATTCAGATCATAGCAACACCCTTTTCAGGGAAGATCAATACTGGCAGAAGAGAAAAAGTACGGCTTTGAAGACTAAGAAGCTGGTCTCAGAAAGTATTTGATATTGGACTCATAGTTTCTTTACCTATAAATTGTCCCAATCATCCACATAAAATTTTACTGAGGGTTAAATAAGATTAACTTTGTAAAAGTGTTTAAAATCAGCAAAGCATTATAGATATTTAGGGCATGGCACATGCATCTCCATAAGCAGTGTACTACTTAAATTAGATGGATAACAATTTTAACTTTAGTGTCTAGATTTAGAAGTTTATATAGTAAGAAATGAAAATGTGTCTCAATTACACTGTTGAAATAAAAATATTGCCTTTCTAACTTGGCTTTATCTGTTACATTATGTTTCCTTGTGATTTTGGTTGTAGTAAGGACTGGCATAATTTTTATGGTGGTTCCACAACCACATAGTATAGTCATTCTACAACCATAGCCGATTTGACGAAAGTCCTGGACATTTTCAGTGAGAAACAAGGTGCAAAGGAAAGGCACAGTGTAACGACTGGAGATAGAAGCTCCTTATTTATCCCAACATCTCCTTCTAATCTGCTACTCTTTGCCACTTACTTCCCTGGACATGGTTGAGCCCAGGTGAACATTACCCAGATATTTAGGAACTTGGAGAAATCTGTCCTCAGTCTTATTATCCATCACCATGAATGATATAAACACAAAGTGTAGGTCTGGGTTGTTAATCCTTCCTGACTAAAGCAGAGAGTTTTGAACTTATCATTTTTTTTTAGATTTCAGAAAAGCAAGTGGTAGCCTACAATGTGAAAAGTATACAAATGCTTATTTTGAAGATAGACATTGTGGGTTAAAAATGAAATGTGCCTATGGGAGTGAATGCTTCTCGGTTCCATTCCCCAAACAAAGAAGAAACGACATCTAATTCAAATTGATACAATTTGGGAAATAACTATGGTTACTGAAATGGATGCATTTCATACTAATCGAGAGAGCAGTATGACAGCACTTATTCTTTTCACAATAGTAGAGTTTCACAATAGTTGCTCTTCACAGCAACTAAAAATGAGAGTCACCCTGTGTTTGCGAGCAACAAATTTCAGCCTGAGACTGTTCATTTAAGCTCATGAACATGAAGAATGCTGAGCTCCAATAAATACACAAACATGTACTTGAGCAAGGAAACAATGTGATGAAAGCACTGTAAAGGGGGCTAGATAAATGGCCCAAATGGCTTTTGTGAGTACATTTACTAGGTATAAACTGGACCTAAATAACAGCACAATTGCACTAGATTCAGATATAAAGATAGAAACAGAAATTTAAAGCCCAATTAAGTCCATTGGTGTTTACCATTACCACAGAGTTTTGCTGGGATTATTCACAGCACACAATACATTTGATGAAAGAGTATTGATGTTTAGATTTATTCCACATTTTGACAATGTAAAAAGCTGATTTGTATTATCAATACTGTTTTCAGAAGTGGTATTACTCTCTTCAATGAAAACAGAACTTTTGGGTGTTAAAAGATTGCCTGCTATTCACCATCTCTTGCTTAAAAATCCATACAACATCTGCCTTTTCCCTTTATCCATAACAGTTTGCTCACTGCCGGAGTCCAGCTGCGGCAGGGCTCAGGGGTCCCAAAGGTGGTCAGGGAGTCGGTGAGTGAGGGACAGAAGACACTGCACTCCAGTCTGTGAGTGAATCTGAATCTGCTTTATTTTTCAGAAGCTGGAGTATATATTTGTTAACTTTTGGCAGTAACTTAAGCCCCAAGCAGGAAGCGTCCCAGGCTTAGGGCCAGGCAGGGATAATCTTAAACAATATGTGTTAATTAACTTTTTTCACCTTTGTTACACTTTAATCTTGTTACTTAATTAGCTTGGGAAATGTAAACTGACACACTGTAATGCCCACAGGAGGGAGAGATGGAGCTATCAAGCTGTGAAGCTATCACGCTGCTTCCTACATCTCCTCCCTTATCACTTTATAAGATTATGGCAGGCCCTGTGAGGACAGCGCCTGTCTCCGGTCAAGGACTCTTCATATGGACCCAACCAGGCCTTAGCCGTCATGGGCCTACAGGACAGCAATTGGTCCTGTGCCTGTCTTAGGCAGCCGGTGGTGTAACATATGTGTCCTAGTTGCCCGTCTCTGGCTGCCTGTCCAGTGTCTTAGGGCAGTTGTCTCACAGGAATTTTGTAAATCCTCCTCCATGAGCTCTTTCATTTAAAGCTTTTGTATAAACTCATACTACTCACAGAAGGTAAAATTTCACAATTAGTTTTCACAAAGTTATCTAGAAGGTTTCTAGTAACTCCTCTGGAGTTTCTATTTTTGATTTCATATTGAGTATTACATGAAAATATATATATGTGAATTACACAAATTACAATTATCAGTACAAAACATTCCAAGATCCCCGTGCCCAATTCCCACATGCGGTGTCCTTTTCCTGGAGAAGCGATTCCTTGAAGCGCTCTCCTCCACCCATGGACCTTGTCACAAGGCGTGGGTGGACTAGGACATGGTAGCTCGCAAAATCAGAATAGCTAAAAATCACATATACTATTGCTTGTGGCTAAAATGTAAGTAGTTCAATTAATGTATATCATATTTCAATAATCTTTTTAATAGGATGTAAATACAAAGTATTGCTTGAACTTTTGTCTTTACTCAATAAATTTTCAGTAGATATATGTTGACTGACAACAATATGCCAGGTATCTTGGAAATTCCTTCCTTATTTAAGTTTAAGAACTTCTTCTAAAAGGTGATAAGCAAAAGTATTTTAAATAGTGATCACAATATATATTATCAAATACTTAGGTTGAACCATAAGAAATTGGCAAATCTGATCACTTTGTGCTTACAAAAATAACAATCTTGTAAGTTTTTATATATACACACACAAACATAGTAATTGAAGATAAAATTTTGAATGCATAGCCATGGCTTTATTCTACATTAAATATATTGCTTATATAGTTAGTGTGGCTGAGCTAGTTATTGCTAGCTGGACATGTTTGAGCCCAGGTGAACAAGTAATTCCAGAATGCTTCAGGTATACTGGCCTGCTTTTTCATGTGCTTCTTCGTCTTCTTGGACCAGTAGATTGCTTAATACACATTCTTGTTATGGCCCAGTTAGAGGTGCACCAGGGCAAACAAAACAGGCAAAACTTCAAAATGCCTAGCTATGGTACTGGCACAATTCTACTTCCAACACTCCATTCAAGTAGCCAAAACAAGCCAAATATTGATACAGAGAGGAGGTGAGGAGTTGGGCCAAAAATACAATCTACATAATGGCTTATTATTGAAAAGCAGAACCTTGTCTCTATGGGACTGAAGTTTGTAAGAAAAGTTCTTTCCTGCAATGAAAGAAAATCATCATCACTATTAACATAGCATCAAACACAGTTCATGCTTCTATACCCCATACAGTTTTCTAAAAGATTTATATTTGACTTTTACAGTAGCCCCATGTGTTGGTCATTATCAATACTCCCCACTTAACTTCTAAAGAAATTGAGGTCCAAAGATATTAGTAAAAATCTCAATGTTTTTCAGAAAATCATGAATGCTTAAATGAGTTTTAGACTGCACTACTGAAGCACAAACTTACACATGGATGCACGGGTCTGTTTTTGGCTTTTGCTAGGGTACTGGCCTAAACCTCTAGGTCACAGAGAATAGGAGAAACTCTCAAGTGGGATGGCTACACTTGTGGGGTCCCGCTGGTTACTTCCCCAGTTCAATATGGAGTTTTATTCTGGCATGTTTAGCTCACTTTTATTCCTGGAATTGAGGGAGCCAAGGCCATCATTTACCATGTTTCTTTCCTTCTAAGAGATTGTTTTGTTCATCTAATATATTTTCCCTTTTTGTACACTGTCAGGATTTTATTTAAACATTTAAAAAATCATTTTGTATGCCTTTTGCATCTAATAAATTAATAAACCTGCAGGTCCCATCTGCAGTGCTGAACCCTTTACTCTACAGAACATGATGAATTTCCTCTTTGGCTGTAGAGTAGCCTAGTGTAGAGAGAACCAGAGCCTAAGGCCAGGGAAGAGTAAAATCAAAGTAGATTCCCAAACCATTTCTTTCTATTTAGAGTCTAGGAGGGAAAAATCATAAGGTAATACTGGTCCTAAATGTGAAATAACTCTCAGGGGTTTATTAAATAAAAAACACTTCAAAAGACTGAAATACATTCACTTGCATATTTGGGCTAATCTTTATATACCATTAATACTTAGAGAAACTTTAAAAAGTCCTTAAATTTAGTTTGAATATGTTCCTACAACTTTTTAAGTTGAGTAAGTCCAATTCACCTCACAGATTGAAATCTTCTTGGTGGATTTTGGATTTATTAAAGGATAGTTTGTCTCCTGGAGTTTTTATTTCCAAGTTTTTAAAATTAGTTATGTATTCAAGGATTAGGAAAACATTTCCTGATTTGTTGATTAAGAGGTAACTTTTCGAGCATTCCTTATACAGCAAGTGCTGTGCTGGCTGCTTAGACCTAAAGCCTGAATGAGGTTCTGGGACCCTCTTCTCCAGGTTGATGTTTGGGGGTTTATTATGAATATCTGACCTCGGTTCTCCCATCATTGATAGGGCTGTTGACATAGTTTCCACTTAAAGAGGAATATTGTGATATTTCAGAATAGTGTGCCCAAAAGATGTTCATTTCAGAGTTTTCCTAAACCGTAAAGACTTGCCAGTCACTAGAAAGGCATAGAAATACGTTTTCATCGTGCTGTCCTTTGGGGGGAGTAATTCCTGTCTGAAGTTTTTGGCATTTCAGCCTTAACTGCAGCTACATGCACCGAATTTGAAGGGAGTGCGTGCCAGAGAGCGGAGATGGCTTCTGCTTCATTCATCAGTGACCCTGCGCTTAGCTTGGGGTCAGGAGAGGAGGAACCAGATAAAGGCTGAGCGCAGTTGTGTTCAATCTCACTTTCTCCTCAGCGCTAATCTGCCTTGGCAGAACATTCAATTCTTTAAAAATCAAAACTGTTTATTGACCTCCCATTATAGGTGAGGCACTGTGTTAAGCATTAGAAAATAAAACAAGGAAAAAGGGGCATGTTTTCTGGCTTCCTGGAGCATTCTCTGGAGAGTAGTGGGGAGGGGAAAGTAGCAGTCAACAATGAACAAACTGACACAAATAGAATTATTTTATATTGAGCTCTGTGTGAAAGAGAAAACCAAGGGAGCAGAGAGAGAGTGCATGGTTGTCATGGGGGAATTGAGGGGTCATCCTTGCTCCTGATGCATCCTTGTCAGGGGTCTGTGAGCACGGCCACCTCATTCTCCTCAGACTGGAAATCATCTGAAAAAGTTGCTTTAAAAAATGATGAATGAAACAATGGATCCTGCTCAGTGTGGTTCACCAGGGACCCTGACATTCTGTTGTCTACCTCCCAGGCAGACCCTCGATTTTCTTGCAAACGAATAATGCATTCTAAGGCCCCATTGAGCTGACAAAAAGCTTTTCTTCAATTTACATGACTTATGCTGTGGAGACCATGCTTTCTGTGGAAGTATTCCTGAAGGTTCAATTGTTAAAAGAAAAACTACTCTCGGTGAGAACATGTTATGTTTTTAGCTTTTAATATTGTTTATATGTGTTCTGTACTGATGTCGTATTACACAGATACTCCCATACTAGTTACATAATGATTTAACATGAATAAATGATTCTTTCGTCCTAGGGTTAGGAGCAACTTGGTTTAGTTAATGACCATGGTACTGCACACAGAGAAGACATTGTAAGCATGTCTCTGTTAAGTGCTGTGACACTCGAGGACCTCGAAGAATGAAGTCAGGTGCACTGTGGCTTCATGATCTCCTAGTAAACTGCACTTTCATAAATTCTTCTCTAGGAGATTTCTTCAAATAAGCAATGTGTGCTAAAGCATGTGTTCTTTCAGAAATTTGTACATTGCCTATGAAGCAGAAAATTTAGAGCATAATTTAAGGCAATTCAAAAAATGTAGATGAACTAATTTTATAAACCCTTTTCTTCTAGAAGGTAGATTTTACCATTTTCCTTAGAGTGACTCCCATAGGACTATGCCCAGTCCCACACAGGTTACCTGCTCTCCTGTATCCATAATTTTCCTCCTGCGTATCATCTCCAACAGGACAGCGACAGTGGATCAGGGAGTGGAGATCGCACTGTTGCCCCTCACCCATCTCTTCCTTGCCTGGGCACAAGGCTGGAAGTACACAGCCTCCTTGAAAACAGATTGCCTGCTTGGGTCTAAAGAATGTCGAGCCGTAAGTGTAGCAGAACTTTCCCACATGTGAAATGAGTCTGCGGATCATAAAGCTCCATGTCTCACCTCACTGACCTTCAAGAGGTTTGCTCGCAAGATGTTATTCTCCTGCCTTGGGACTAGCTCAGGTGGCTCACAGATGCACTAGCTTTTCAATAGCTAGAATAAAAGAGAAGGGTGGAAATGGGAGATGCAAGTAGACATCCTGACAATGATTTCATTTCCTTCTTTCTTCCTCCCCGCTCCCCTTTTCATCTCTTTTCTCTTTATTCCTCTCCTTTCTCAATTTTGCAAAACAGTGCCTTACTTTTCTGCTTCTGTCATCCCTTGCGAATGAACAAGACTGTCAAAGATAATCTCTGACCAACTGGCCTTAGCTCCGTGCTCTGGTTTTACTCTCACAGGCTGTCTTGGGAGTGAGCAGTAGGTCTCAGTGGCCTGGCTGAGTGATACCAGTGCAATGGCCATAGTCTCAGATTAGTACAACTGTCAGAAAACTGGCCTGAGTCCAGGACACACTTTTACTGGGTTTTTGGAATCTTTCAATTTTTTAACCCCTTGGGTGAGTTTTTAAATAGTAAAAGCTTTCCTTATGACATCTAAAATGATGTCTACTTCTAAATCTTTTCCCCAACCACAAGCACACTAAGAAATTGCAGGGATGAGACAGCTAATGGTGTTTCTCAAACTTTAGTGTACACATAAATTCCCTGGTGGCTGAGTCCAATTCAGGAGCTCTGGTGTGAGGTCCACTCTTTATTTATAACTCACTCCCAGTTAATGTCAACAGTCATGCTGCCATCTCAGGACTACACTTTGACAAACAAGGGACAATTGTATTTGAATACTATGCTTCAGAAAGAACTCTAGAGCGTGCAGTCCTATTTTTCAAGGCTATTTACTTTTGCCAGGTCTAATTTGAAAATGTGTCCTTAAATGATGCAGAGTGGGATGCCCAGTGAAGTTTTATAAATTAACTTGAAAGATAACAAACAGAATACAAAGTGGACAAGCTACCTGCATCTAAAGGCTTTGTGCAGACAGAAATGGTCCATTGCCTTTATAAACCTTGTACTTTGACACAGTGAAAGCATGTAAAAACCCTGAACAAAATGTGGTAACCATAAAAGTCAATGGCAGAGGCCATGCCAATTAGTAGAATGCCCATGTCAGAAGCCACCAGGTACTTCCTGAATCTGCCAGTGATGTTTTACAAGCCTGAAGGACAAATTGACTCGTTTCAATTTTCATGCCTCTAATCACAAATTGCAAGTGTTGAGAGGGTGGCTGTTTTCCAACATAACTTGAAGGCTTGGTAAGTTTTTTTTTTAATTAAAATTGCACAATCAAACATGGGAATTATGACTTTCATTCAGCATGTTTCATTTCATGTCACATTCAGAAAGATCTAGACAAATGTGTAAACATATGGTTCTGAATAACTGTAATAGTGTTCACAGAGATCTCATATGCTCATCATGTAGTAATTAATACATTTATTTTTCCAAACAATCCTATGAAGAAAGTATTATATTTATCTTTACTTTATGGATAGACACAGAGATAAGTGATTTCCTCCTGAATCAGACAAGGACCTTGTATGGTTACTAGGTGGCAGATTGGGAGCCTGCTGATATGTTTTGGTTGAACTGCCTGGAGATTTTTTAAATAATGAGTTAATTGCTGACAATTACTCCATTTCTTTTAACATATAATAGCTTTTCTCTCGCATTTCTACATAGCAAGACTTACCTTATACATAACGGGGACTGTGCCCTTGGTAGGGCTGTGAGCACTCCAGCTTGTCCCAGTTCTTACCTATCCACTTTCTCTTATATTTATTATTTCCTTGATCATATAATGCTTGAATACGAAACTGCTATGTGCACCCTTGTCATCAAGGCTCTTTATGTAACTAAGGGTCACCGATAGCATTGGCTAGTGTTTTATTGAGCTTTTGTGGGATTGGAAGTCAAAGTGCTGGGTTTCATAGGGCCTGGGTACTAAAGAAAAATGCGCTCACTCTCAGGATTTATTTCCACTGCCTTCATGGGAGGAAATATTTTCAGAGTTTTCCAAGTAACGTATTTACTGCTGTGTACCGTGGAGGCACATGGGTAAGCAATCCTGTTGGTCAGTGGCAGGACTCCACGCGCTGCAACGGAAACACTGGCTCAGGTCTGCCACATTTGTCTCTCCTTGACTTCTTCTAACACTTCTCACTGTGTCTACACATTGATGTGGGTCTTTTATTTTTTTGCAGTAATTCATACAATAAAATGCAGAAAATGCTTAGTGAATTTCAAGGATTTGTAATTCAAAAATCCCTATATGATACATATGGAGAGTGAAGTTTTAATTTTAAGATACTTTGTCTTTTGAAAAAGAATTGTTATTTTCTTAAGGAGTCTTTTGTTTGTTTGTTTGTTTTAATAAAGGTGATTTCAAAGTCACTTTGGGCATTGCTGATTTCCTTCCATGATCTGAGTCATGAAAGATATAGTTTTTAGGGCTGGGGATTTAGCTCAGCAGCATAAGTGCCTGCCGGACAAGCCCAAGGTCATGAGTTTGATCCTCAATAGAAAAAAAACAAACAAACTAGAGAGAATGCTAGGAATCTGAACCTGAACTTGAACCTGAACTTAGGGTCATTTTGTGTGTGTATGTGTGTATAGATTTATTCAAAGGAGCTGGGATCTAATTCAAAAGAAAACTGTAATTTTCTTTGGAAGTCATTTGATCTGCATGAGCAGGAAGGGGTAGAGTGACTATGGGTAAGACAGGTGAACATGTTTTTAATTAGCCTGAAACTGGCTGATCCACATCTCATCTGCATCCAAGTAGTCACGTCAGTCACATCAGGAGGGAATCTCAGGAGAAAGCTCATTACAATTCCTGAGGCATTTTGGGGTCCTTGGCCTCTAAGACAGCAGCATCTGCTATAAATCTGTGTCTTTTTTGACTTCTGCAGTCCCTCAGGAAAGCTCTCCTGTCCTCTGTGCTGAAACACTTTCACAGATTGCATTTTTTATTTCTCTACCCCTGGAAGTGCTAGAACTTTGATCAGCCCACTGAGCTCTGGGACAGCAGGGCTGGGCCTGTCCTGGAACCTGGCAGCTGAGGTGGCAGGAGCATCTGTAGTTGGCAGACAATCCACAGGGTACAGAGTGTGAGAAAGACAAGAATGAGTCTTTGCTGAGGAGGGGAGATTTGGGAGGAAGTAGTTCTGGCAGAGGAAATAAACCAGAAAAGGAGAGGTGGATACTCAAAGCAGGGCAGCCAGCCAATTAGGGCTAAATAGTGCCATAGAAAAAGGAATAGAATTAAAACAGAAAAGTTTACTGAGGTTTTACTACAGGGCAACTACTGTTTTAAATACTATGTTGTACTATTTTTATTCTCATTTTACAGAGGAGGAAGCAGAAGCTCAGCAAGTTAAATTATTTGCCTAATGTCACATAAAATTCTGTACAGCTAAAATTTAAACCTGGGCAGTCTGATTCCTGCTAGGATGTTTAGAAAACAGAGGAGAAGGCCAAAGAGGTGAAGGTTGGCGGAGAGGCAGACTGAGTAGGGCAGAGAGGGTTTTCTAGGCTGCTGTGTCACATCCCAGCTGACATCCACCTGAAACTGGAAACCGGAGCATGTAGGCACCTGCTTTTTCTCAGCATTGTCCGTTGGTACGGCTTTGAGCTTCAGTCTTGTTATCCGCAAAATATGAATGATAAACTGGGTAAATGCTTGTAAAGACGCAATAAAATAATTTAGAACCTCTTTGGGTTCCTGCTGATGCTCCTGATGTGGCTGGACTCTAAATGCTGAAACCTGATTTCTGCTCACAGATGGAATCAGAAGGTGAGCTTGGCCATTGTACCTGTGTGCACAGAGAGCCACTTCCTTTCTGTGATGCATATTCCTTTTATGTCCTAGTGTCCCTATTGTTGGGCAGAGCTGTCATCATCTTCACCCGGCTCTTGCTGCTCTGTTGATTTTTTCCAGTGTCTAAAAGAGCAGCACTTACCCTTCTTTTGAAGGATCAGAGACCTTGGCCTCTTGGGTCTGTATTATTGAACATCCTGTTAGTTACTGCAATTGTTAGGAGGTATCAGTGGCAAAGTCACTACCATGAACTCAACAGCCACTTGGACTCTCAAGGGCCACATTTTTCCTATCTTGTCCTTGCAGGGTCATTTGCTCAAAATCAAATAGAATTGATTCTTCTATTTTCTTTGCAGTGACAGATAGCACCTTGCCAGTTCCTGGATCCTGGGTTTTACTCTGTTTGACAATACTTAGAGAATCTTGTACCGTCATATGAAGTGAGAAATGGAGAGAGTGTGTATAACTGGGGAAAGAGGAGGCAGTGACAGTCTTTCTTTTCCCTCTGGTTTTTGCATAAGCTATCACAGCACTGCACTGCCAACACCTCATGGGGCCAGTGTCTGCACTGCAGTGGCTCAGGTGAGGCTGGGTGCTCTCTGCTCATCCCTCTCTGACACTGGCTCTGAAACTCCCTTCCCTCCCTTGCTCTTATTTCATCCTCTGTTAATTGACCCTTAGTTGAAATGTCACTGTGCCTAACAGTGTTTGAATTTTAATAGAAAAATGGTGAAGAAACAAAGACATTTGGGATTCCATTGTCCTTTCTTATACTCATCAACCAGTTTGCTATTTCCTAAGCCATCTCCCTAGAGAAGCTTTTGCTTGTTTCCTAATAGTATATCATTCCCTGATCTGGCCTTTTTTTTTTCTCTTCATAATTCTTAGCATTACTTGTCTCTATACTTTTTGTTGATTGTCTACCCTGAATAGAACATAGGCTCTAGGACCTTTGAGGCATTATCTGATTCAGTCATCACCAAGTTCCCAAATGCAGTGTTTTAGGCCCTTTAAGATTTTCTTTTAAATTTAAGGAAGTCATTTGAAGAGGTTTTTGTCATCTCTGTTGCTCTACCACCTTTCAGTTTTGAGAGAGGATCTTGCCCAATTTCCTAGTCTGCCTCAGCCTCCCAGAGTGCTAGGAATACAGGGATGCCTTGCCACACCCAGCTGGAACAGATATTTCTGATTCTTCTTAATCTTACCAGATATGCTTGGATTTACATTCTAATACCACATGCTTATGTCTAGCATTTGGTCTTTATTTATCACTGATTAATTCAATAGCACTTTAAAACCTACTAAATTGCAATTCTTGAGCTGGACAAAGACTTGAAAAATAAACAAGGCACAATCTCAGCCCACAGGCTGCTCAGAAACTAGCAGACAAAGCAAATGAACAACAGCCAATTGCAGCACAGTGTGAGAATGGAAAGACACTGTACATTCTGCAGAATTTTTGCACAAGGTTGGATGAATGGAAATTAGTCCAGAGACCTGGGAGTGATGGGATATCTTTCCAGGCAAAGGAGATGAGTATGTGTAAGGTCAAGGAGGTATGAAAGTTTGTGGGAAATTATTTGAAGAACAAGTCAGTTAAAATGCCTGTCTTGGATGACATGGGCAAATATTGAGTGAGATAAAGCTGAAGATAAGAAAGATAATGTGGAAAGTTATGAGAAGTAATGAAGACTATTTTAAAGAGTTTGATCTTTTTCCTTAAAGCCACCAAAGGATTTTAAACAAATGTGAAATGTAATTAGATATGTGTTGATTTATCCACACTCTTCCCCCTAGGACTTTATTTTGTGCTTAGAATTAGCATTAGTCACAGTAGGTGAGCAGGGTAGATGTGAAAAAGTTTTATTTTTTTACATTCAATATTGACTAAAAGGTTAGAAAAAGATATCTATAGTACTTAAACAGCTCTCTGGTTGGCATGCCTATTTTGTAAATATTTTGAATGAAAAAAAGTAAGCACAATCACATTAGATAAAGAAATACTATAGTTCACCCCCATGAGCCTGTCAACTGCCAGTATTCGGTCATTCTCATTTCATCTACACTCACTCTTCCCTGTCCCTTACCTTAGTGATCACTATCACATTTTAACAGCTCTTTTAAAAATCTGATTTATGTGTGTCAGAATGTACTCTTTATAGTTGAGTGTTTGACTCATGCCTGTGTCTCTGAAATCTGATTTATGTGTGTCAGAATGTACTCTTTATAGTTGAGTGTTTGACTCATGCCTGTGTCTCTGCATGAGATTAATTGGCAACTGTCCAAGAGCAATAGTGTAAAAAGGGAAAATCAGAGAAGAGGAAGCAGGAAATGGGTCAGATAATGGCAGAGGGAGAGAAGAGGGTGGAAAGTGTCAGAAGCAGACAGCAGGCTTTCCTTTTTGATCTCATTCCCATTGAGATTCCTAAGCCTTCAGTTCCTTAAGAGACTAAATCACATGGGAAGGATGAAATTAATTCACATTTCATGGTACTTTTTATTTCTAGGTTATGTACTCTTTTGTTTATGTCACTTTTACAGAGGTACAACTTAGTACTCATATTCCACAGCTCAGTGAATATTGGTGAGTTTATATATAGCTGTCATCCGTTGTCACAACCAAGATATGGGCGATTTTATTTCTGAGAAGGTTCTTATGCACTTCTCTCTGGCCAGTCTTTTAAAAGTTCAACCAGTGTTACCTCTCCCAGTATTTCTCAGCCATGATTATTTTCTCATATTTTAAATTTGTTTAAATAGAATTACTATGTTCTGCTTTGAGTCCAGTGCCCTTTTAGAAGCACAGTGTCTGTGATATTAACTCATTTTGTTGTAATAATATTTGTTCCCCACTAATCTAAGAGTGTAGCACAATTTGATTATTTTCCTGTTGATATATAGTTTGGTTGATTTGTTTGGGGCTATTATGAATAAAACTGAAAGTTTTTTAGATCTTTGTATGGAAAAAAATTAACTTCTCTTAGTAAATACTAAATAAATACTTAGTAAATAATGTGTTAAATTTAATTTAATTTTTTAATTAGCACATGTTTGCAGTATGTGAAGTGTACATTCATCCTAAGCAATAAGCACATGTACAAAACATACCTTGATTCTTTTTGTTCCCCTTTTCTTCCCACCCACCTCTCTTCCTCTATCTCTAGATCTCCTTTCTCCATTTTCATTATTATTGCTATAAAGTTTTTAGTTTGTGCTTGTGACATATAATGATTACATTAATTGTGGGTATTTGGTACATACACAAGATGTATCTTAAAATGCTTTGTATCCTCTTCCTTTATCTTTAGTCCTTTGAATCATTTCTAATGTGCAAAAGTGATCAATCTCTCTGATTCCTTTTATCAATCTTTATTTTACTAATTGTTTGTACTTTGCTGTATTCAAATGAGAGAACACATAGTATTTAAGTTCATCTGATTTATTTCACTTAACATTATGTTTTTTCCAGGTATAAACATTTTCCTAAAAATGTCTTGAATTTACCCATCTTTATAGCTGAGTAATGCTATACTATGTATACATACCATTGTTCTTTATCCATTCATCTGTTGATGGGCATATAGTCTACTTCTAGGGCTTAGCAATTATGAATTGTGATGCTATAAATATTGCTATGCATGTTTTTAACACTTTTGGGAAAATACTTAGTTGAGTCAAATAAAATTTACATTTTTAGTTTTTTGAGAAATATAGAGACTGATTTTTATGATTGTACTACTTCGCATTTCCATGAAGAATATAGAAGTGTTCCTTCCTTTTTACACTGCAGCCAAGTCCTCACTGGGAATTATGTAAAATTAAAAAGTTTCTACAAGCAAAAGAAACAACAGAGTGAGGAGACAACATTCAGCATGGAAATGATTTTTGCTAGTTGTTCCTCAGAGAGAGGCTTAATATCAAGGTTATAAAGAACTAAAAAACAAAGTAAACAAACACCACTCAAAAGACCCACCCAAAAAATAAGCAGGTGAAATGAATGGATACTTCTTAGAAAAAGCACAATGGCCAATAAACATATGAAAAATGCTTGACATCTCTGGACATTAGAAAAGTACAAATTAAAACAACACTAAGGTTGCATCTTATACTAGAAAGAACTGGAATCACAAGAAATCAAACAATAACAAGTGCTGGCATGTTTCACTTTTAAAGATACTTTTAAACAATTTTCTGAAATTGATTTTGCAATTTTTGTTCTTTACCTGTAATATGAAGTATGGGTGCTGGGTGCACCTATCTTAGTTTACATCTGATATTATCAATCATATATTTCAGTCATTCTAGTGGAAATGTGGTGCTATTTTATTGACCTTTGACTTTACTTCTGAATAAATAATTATTTTAGAAACATTTTCATACACAAAATCATCATACTTTTCTCTGTGAATTCCTGTTCAAGTTTTTGACTCAATTCGTTGTTATTGTTTCCTTTTTACTATTCAATTTTAGAAATTATATACACATTTATAAGTTTTTATCAGATACATATATTATGAATATTTTCTTCCAGTATATGAGAGAAATTTTAATTTATTTTTATTTCCTTAAAGTTTTAATTTATATTTTTATGAGCAGAAGTCTTCATTTTCTATGAAGCTTAACTAGTCAGTTTTCTAAATATTAATTTCTATGCCCTCGTAGGAAGTACTGTCTCTTGGTTGGGCAGAGTGGCTCATGTCTGTCATCTCAGCTAAGGCAGGAAGATTGCAAGTTTGATGCTAAGCTGGCAATGTGGTGAGACTGTGTCTCAGAATTAGAAATAAAATGGCATGAGGAAAATATAAACAAGATTAAAAAGTAGCGGAGTGGTAGAGTTTGCATAGCATCTATGACGTCCTTCATTTAATTTCTAGTACTGTAAAACTAACTAATTACCTAAATAAATAAACAAACAACTGGAAAAGTCTGATATTTGCTTATATTTTATTTTTTAAAACTTTTGTACTTTTAGGTTTCACATTTAGGTTTAGTTCCATTTTTGTGTTGTAGTCAGGGGTTGTGCAGAGAACAATTAGAATGAGGACATGGAGTTTATAATATTATTTTTATGATGGTCACCCAGCATTAACACAAGAAAATGTGGGAAATCTATGCACAACGCTAAAGACATAGAATATTTAGCCAAGGGCCTGAATCCCACAGCAATGTCCAACATGAGTCCAGATGAAGACCCAGAGCTCATGACAGTGCCTCCCACGAATACAACTGGAGGTCTACAGCCCACAAGAAGGACTCACGCCAGTCTCTTTTATGGATCTGTGCTGGGAAGGCCCAAAGGTCAACGGTGGAAGCTAGAAAGTCTATGCCAGCAGGGTGAAGGAGCTGTGCCGGTAAATTGAGGGTTCTATGCTGGAGCCGAGAAGTCACACTCACAACAAAGACCAGGGCTGTCCTGAAAAGCACCACAGCCATCCTCAGCGACACAGAGGCCCCGAGCTCCTCCGACAATAAGCACAGTGGAGTACATGCCAGGAAGCCAGCGTGACAAGTTCATCCTGGAGACCAAGCTGCACACGTCTTCCCCTCTAGAGCCAGGAAGCAATGCCCGTTGTGAGGAAGAGAGCTCCTCCAGGAGACCAACGGCTCAAACAGCAATATGTAGGAGAACCCACAACGCCTCAACGCACTAACGCAATAGCTTCTCCACATCTCTGTTTATGCTGGCAACTTTCTTCAGGTGGAACGTGTACACTCAGTGCCCTGCTGATTTAGTTCAGCTGGCATTAAGTTGATCACCAGTATTCAATCCATAACAATCTTGAGTTAGTTATTTGATGGTGTTTGAGGGAGATTACATACACTTTTTGCTATCATGCTGGACATTTTATTTGAGATGTCTGTGACAATCAAGAATAGAGCAAGTAGGTCTGTGAATATAAACTCAGGGGTAATGAGCTCCTAAGTGAACTTTGGATACATCGGATGTAGAACTCAGGCATATGCATGACAAAGCAAAGGATTAGAGAGAAAGCCTTGGATTTACCGTTAACAGAGCCAGTGAAGCAGAATAGGAAGATGGGAATGCTTTGAGAGTGTTTTGCAAAGAAGGAGTGTGTCCTGTAATATCAACGCTGGTACAGCATTTGAAATGATAAAGGTTGGCATTAAAAGGAATATTTTTGTTGCAAACAACAAATGCAATCTAAACCAGTTTTCGCTAACAAATTAGGCATGGGTAGTCAACTAACAGCAAAGACAGAGGTTGGACTCAGGTTCAAGTTTACCAGCAAAGGGAAGCCTCTTGGACTCTGCAAAGTTCACGTCTCCTTGTGTGATGGCCTCGTTTTCTTCTATTACAGAGCAGCAGATTAGTTAGAGACACTGCCATTGAGAGTGATTGGCTTTAATTCTTACAGCTTTTCTGTTAAAGAGTAATTAAGACTTTCTCCTTCAGTTTTTCTTTCATGCCAGTTTTAAAACAAAAGTCTTGGAACAATCTCTGAGTAGCCTGGTTTCATTCAGAAACTAGTCTAAACCTACTGTCTGAATAAGTGTGAAGAGGAGTTAGGAAGGGTGGTGTCTCCCAGTGTAACTGTAGTGCGATGCAGTAGGTAAGGGCGTGGATTCTGGAGCTGCCTCCTGGGGTCAGTTTCACTGCTGCAAGGGGTGGGGCTGGGGACTATGATTGTCCTCTGTGTGAATGAGAGGAAGTCAGAAGGATTCGGTGCTGTGCATAGTAACAGTGACATCTCAGAGCTGGAGGGTGTAGAGGCCAAATGGAATTGGTTTGGGCAGTGAAGAAATTGACGATGAATAAAGATGATTCTAGAAGCTTTGTGATAAAGAGGGAGAGAGGGCAAATGTGGTTACAGGAGGTTAAAG